>JAVQJS010061264.1:0-15672 GCA_036024795.1 Galaxias rostratus | reverse complement strand
TTGGAATCCCCCAGTCAGAGCTGGTTAATGTGGCCCGGGAAAGGGAAGTTTGGGAAGCCCTGCTGAAACTGCTGCCTCCGCGACCCGACCTCGGATAAGCGGATGAAGATGATGATGAGAGAGCAGTGCAGTAGATGGCATGAATGAAGGCTGGAAGTGAATATAAATAGCTTCAATTTAAGATTGGACAAAATCCAGGAATTTGGTGCAGACTTCTGTAGACTCCAAGAGGGGGTTATCCATTGCACAGCAATTTGTTGATTGTGTTAAATCGTTTTCTATGATAAGCTTGCCTTTATCGATTGGATAAGAATAATATTTGCTTTTGGCCTGATAGAATGCATCCATAAATCCTTTGCTATGGTCATCATAGATTTCTACATGAACAGTGTGACTAATTTTTTTAGTCTTTCCAGGTGATGACTGTTACTCTTAATCGAAAAAACCTGAGATATGTACAAGGGAGTAAGTTGGGAGAATGACACATTTCTTGATTTGAGAGGAGGCTGGTAGATGATCACCACTTACATTGCAATAGAACCGACTAATTGAAATACAAGAAATTCAAATGACATAACATTGTTGACAGATATCAGCTTACTCTTGAAGTCAGTACAGTGAAGAATGGCAAATCCACAGATTCTGAGGGGGGAAAAAAACGTTGTCCAGAACGTCTATGAATGTATCTGGGACCGCAACGTAGTCCACCTTTGACATCAATTACAGACCCAAGTCTTGGATCTGGCTGGGACATTCACAGAGTTGTCCTGATGCCACACACTTGATATCTTGGCTGTGTGCGCAAGGTCGTTCTGCTGAGAAATTAACTGTCGCCCCAGTCTAAAGTCATGAGCGTTCTGGAGCAGGTTTTCATCCAAAATGTCTCTGTACATTGCTGGAAGTTTCTTCTCTCTCCACAGAAGAATGATGAAGCTCTGACAGACTGACTATCAGGTACTACTCCACTGATTGCTAATTTTAGATGGCCAGCAAGCTCTAGGAAGAGTCCCAGTGATTCCAAACGTCTTCCATTTGCGAATGATGGAGACCACTGAGCTTATTGAGACCTTCAATACAGCAGAAATGTTTCTGTACCCTTCAGAAAATTTGTGCCTCGAGACAATCTTGTCTCAGAGGTCTACAGACAATTCCTTGTTAAATGCAAATTAAATGCATCTATATCATATTCCTGTCATGTTTGACAACAAGACAAATTGCAATCTACACATGAAGTGAAATTGATTCTAAAAAAAAATGTACCATTATTAACAAACTAACCCAACTAAAGATTACTAATTTCCTCACAAAATAATTTCCTCTTCACCAATATCCTATTTCCCCTCACTTTACACAGTTTACATTTTATGCACAGAGCATAGAACACGATACTTTCCAACCAGTATCTTATTTCTTTCAGCAACTTGTTCTTCTGGTTTTTCACTTTACACCAACACACAGAATGTAATGGGTTTTAACAGAGAGGCCAGAGACTTCAAATTAATCTAAAGATGTGATTTTATAAAGATAATAGTGCATGCTAATAGAAGGAACTATTATGGTACTGTATCAATGAACCCTTTACGATGAAGGGAAATAATCAGGGACAATTGGCTGCTGTGGTATCACTCAGAACGATTGTTGTGTTTGATTGCTGTTGGTCAATTAATTGTTCCTTCTGTGTAATTAATTGGCAACCAATTTGTGTAAAGCGTTTTGAGTCTCGAGAAAAGCAAGAAAAATGAAATAAAATTAATTATTATTAGATTTTGATTTTCAAGCAGTCATATAAATATGTTGATGCAACATAAGTAACCTTATAACAATCCTAATACTATGACAAGATTACTATACCCTAACTTACTGAATGTATACTTTTTTAATAAAAAAGACTGAATAGCCCTGCGAAGACATGACTTCTAGTCATTTCTCAGTACCGGAGTGATTTAGGCATGTTCGATGCACTTCAGAAACAGCTGACAGTAAATAGATCAAACAAAAGCAGGAAAAAAAGAGGTAAAAAAATAAATATTTTTTACCTTTAGAAGGATCTCCGAGCGTCGTACATGTGCTGTGATCAATGACGACACCAGTTTCACTGAGTTTATTTGCCTTTAGAAGGGACACACACATAAGAAACATAACCTTATGTTTTGTACACATTTCTATGACCAGTATTTTTATCTACCTTGTTTCTATCTTCAAATAGCAGAAAGCCGTAAGACTCTTCTAAATCTGCTTCGGTGTATCCAGCTCGTCTTTTCTTTGTTCGAAAAGTCTCATACTAAGAAAGAAAGGAAAGTAACATCACCATAATAAAACCGTCAGCACACAAATTGTTTTCCAAGAATTAGATAAAAGCACTTAGATGAGTGAGGCTAACACTGACCTTTCCATTTAGGATTGAGTTATTGATTAAGAAAGCAGAGTTGTATCTGAAAGACTGTCTAGACTCCTCATACAAGTACGAGTCTTGCAGTACAAGAAGGATCTTGCTGTGAAAAATTTCTGAACTTTCAGAAACAGGCACCAAAACACCTGGTGATAAAGAGAAATAGATGTCAATGTAGGCTTCTAATTCCATCTTTAGTTCAGAAAATCTAAGGATAGTTTAAAGATCTTAATGAAAAAACGACAATCAAAACAGTGACTCGGCTAGTGTATTGAAAAACTAACATTTAACGACCTTCAATTTGGCTCAAGCCATCTGTAGATTTACAAAGAAACAATTTTGAAAGCTGACAAGCTAATCTTGAGGGAGTGTGTTTGACAGAGAATAATTGTATGTATTTGTGTGTGTGTATGTCTGTGAAGGTGAGAGTGTTGGGGTATAGTTTATGTTACATAGGCACAAACAGTTCTAAAACAAGTGTTTTTTTACAACCTAGTTTATGTAAAATCTATGTAACGATATATAACTATACTAACTAATGGGTGCAAAAGTTCTTTAGTTTTTTCCACAAGTATTTGATACACTCCTAATCAGTATTATCGTAGCTTTAAAATTAGGCTTAGACCGCTTTCACACCTCGAGCTGTCCGGCTGGTTTTAAACAAACCTTAGTGTTTCCCTTGATAGTATTGTAAATTTGGGCTGGTTTGAACACCCATTCGAACTCTGGTGCAGATAAAAAAAAACTCTGGTTAACTTGAAAACAAGGCTCTCAGTCAGAGATGAACTATGGTTTGGCTCACTTTTGGTAAAAACGTTGTAGGGAAACATTATAAGGAACATCAAATTAAATGACTGGACATCACAATGAGAATAAATTGTGATATCAATTGTGTCTATTTTGTAATAATTATATGTTTAGATTTGGGGGGTTTTCTAAGTGAACTAACATAGTCAGCCTGGTAGAATTTGTTACGGAAATTTTAACATTGACATTTTGCAGACGTTACCTAGAACATATTCCAAGCATTTGTGCATAAATTTAAACAAAACTATTTGAGGTAAGCAAGCTGGCAACCATTATCTCATACAGTGAGATAATAAACACCTCTATATACTGACCTGTGCCCAATCATGTGGCCCATCCACCTTTTGGTTCCTCCTTTCGATATTTCAAATAAATATTCTCACAACCATGAAAACTTCGCTTTTAACTTCTGCAAGGACCTGATCAGCGACTCGTTACTGCTTACAGGATAAAGTTGCACACTCTCTTCGCTTGAACCACACTCCACGGACAACTCTTAGAACATAGGAGGAACACTTTTAAACTTAACAATTGCAGAGAAAAAGAAAACTTCCAACACTTATTTAAATCATTCAAACTTTTACCCAAATCTACGTGGGGTGAAGGATCGCTGGGTCACCCAAACTGAACCAGCGCACCTTTAATCTCATTCCAAGAGATCATTGACAAGAGCAAAGAAAACCCACGTTTCAAACCACAACACTACTAACTCAACGGATTTTCTATCTTTAGTCAAAAAAACAACTAAGTTCAAGAACTTCACACAACGGACTCTGTTTCAGAACTTTACCACTAAAACCACAGAACACTTCTCCATTTACGGGTCGCAGCCTGCAGGCCAAGAATCAAAATTTGCTCCCCTTGCTACACAACGCCACCTATCATCTCAAAGTAACATCAGCCCACTTAAGTCACATTGATAATTTGATGCTAAAGTTTAGACAATTACTGCTGTTGCGCTAACCATGATTAGTCAATATTTTTACTGATATACTGTGTATGTTTAGATACTAAATAATTTCATAATTTTGTCATTCCTTGAAGTACCATCATTTTCAGTTTTTTTTTTCTAAAGAAAAAAAGAATAGTTTTGCATTCAAACCTAGTTGTGTCGCTTTGTTTCATACAGTTACTCGTTTAACAGAATTTCACAAATTCAGAATTGAGACTAAAGCCTTAAATAATATTTAAATAAATTATGAAAGTATTTAGTTTCGCTCAGAGCCAAGCATAGCCTAAGCTAAATTCTGTGTGGTGTTGCTCCATATACTAGGCAATTACCCTTCGTTTACTTGATCAACAATAATGTACTTTTTAATTAATAGTTAGTAATTAATTGATCATCTACAAGAAGCAAACCAAAAAGTATGTCTTTCGGGTTTAAGGTTGAAGTTTTACTACTGTTTATTTCCACCGCTTATCAAGTTCACTTGCCAAAGGCAAAGGATTCGCAATTGACTCATGTTTTCTACATTTATAAAAAAATAAATAAAGAAATGCTATTTATGTTTTGCACACTTTCACTTTAATCCCTATGCTCTTACACAAACAACAAAACACTTGACCAATGCCAGGGACCAACGACCAGAAAGCTGCCTTTATGCTAGCGAGCCCTTCTATCAATAGTATTGCCTATGGTAACAGTGAATATGATTTGACAGACGGTTTAACAAAAATGCAGGCATGTTAGTCAGACATCTCATTGTCTCCAGTAATAAATAAGCTTTTACACCTGTAGTATCTTGTGAAATATTGACTCATTGTCATTCACCGTAGTGACTTCAATATTAAGATGATTTCCGTGAACATTCTGACGTCATTTGAATGTCTTGCATGTCAATAGTATCTGTGCCATGTCGACATCCACTTTATTATTGGGAGACATTAACATTCATGTCAATTCCCCTAGCTGTTTTGCTGTGGAATATCTTGCCATTCCTGAGTGTTTTAATAGAACTCAGCATGTTAAATTCCCCACTTACAATAAAGGCCATATTCTTGACCTGGTGTGCTTCACTGGCCCTAGCCCCTTCATCCTCCATGGTCTTGACCTTAACATCACTGATCATCAAGCTATTCTCTTTGACGTTTAAATACCGGCTGTAAGGAGATGAGAGCAGCGGCCCTTTATTTAGAGAAACATTAACAATATTATTAAACTGCCCTTGCTAGTGAACTTGACCTGAAAAACCTCCCCATGCCTCAGACTTCCTCTGTTGATGACCATTTATCACATTATACCCTGTTTTTTCCTACCTGGACCCATTTTCTCCCCTCAAGTCAAGAAATGCATCTTTCTCCCAACCTACACTGTGAAACACCCCTGAGATTTGTTCTATGAAGGCTAGGGTCGTCAGTTGGATATACTTCAGAAAAATACGTAAATAAGTCTCACATTTCAAGTAGAAATCTATTAAAACTATAACAAACCATTTTGCCCTCATCCATGGCAGCTGCTGATGCACTGCTGTCTGTTTCCACTAAAATGGCATTTCCTGCTAAATGCAATCTCAACACCTTCAAGCCAGTTGATGCAACGTTCATCACTGGTCTGGTCACTCGATCAAAACTTTTACCCGTATACTTCACCATATCTCCCTAATCAAGACCTGTTAAACATCTCTGTGTCCCTTCGTTGTTAACACCTCTACCAGGACTGGCTATGTCTCTGCAAATGTTAAGATGGCTGTGATCACCCCTATTCTTAAAAAGCAAGAATTGGACCCAGAGTCTCTAAATAAATATTAGCCTATTTCCAACCTTCCATTCATTCACAAACTCCTGGAGCGCACTGTAGCTGCTCAACAACAGTCCCATATGTGTCACCATGAGTTGTATGAACCTATGCAATTATGGTTCCGTGCTAAACACAGCACAGAAACGGCACTGGTCATCAATGATCTTTTCTTGGCCGCTGACTATGGCAACTTAACAATATTGATCCTTCTTGATCTCTAGGAACATCCCCGTCTTCCTCTTTACAAGTCTGGCATGTAGTACCACAGGACTCTGTCCTGGCCTGTTTGTTATCTACATGCCTTCTTTGGAACAAATAATAAGAAAACATGGACTAAATTTTCACTGCTATGCAGATGATACCAAGCACCACATACATACTAAAGCCAACACAACCATCCCTACCCCCTCACACAAACTGCCTACTTGAAATAAAATCTTGGGTGTCCCAAAATGTTTTGAAACACAATAGTATAAAGATTGAGCTGAGATTGTTGCTTCTCAGGTTCTACTTTGGTAATGTGGTCCTCACTATTGACGGCTCCTCTCTCTGTTCATCTGCCAAGGTTAGAAGTTGTGGTGTGGTCTTGGATTCCACCCTCTCTATGGAACCTCATATAAAAGCTGTCTCCAAGTCTGCTTTCTTCCATCCCTGAAACATTTCTAGACTCCCACCATTAACAACTGATGAGGTTGCTGAAACTTTGATTCATGCATTCGTCACCTCACGCCTGGATCATTGCAATGGTGTCCTTCTCGGGGCATCAATTAAAGCCCTGGATAGGCTCCAGAATGTTCCGAATTCAGCTGCAAAGTTTTTATCTCACTCTAAATAATGGCAACATATCACATCAACAAATCTCGCATTTCCTTGAAAATGTTACTTCTCACTTCTTTCCATGCCACTTCCTACCTCTTTGATCTGCTCGAACCCTACACGCCTTCTCATACCTTCCGCTTCTCTGAGACTGGTCTCCTCACCACCCGAAAAACCAGACTCAAATCTACTTATTTTCCTTAGCCTACCCCTAGCTTGTTATCTTTCACTTGTATGTGTATAATGCATGTTTATATACATACGTATGATGTTCCCTTCCACAATACCTTTTGTTTATCTTATGTAGAATGTTGTATTGTCTTTTTTAATATACTTGCATACATTGTTTCATTTCCTGACTTGTACAGTGACCTTGAGTGGCTAGAAAGGCACCTATAGATTAAATGTATTATTATTACCAATCATTTGGTTGTCCACTTTGTAGAACACGGCTAGCTTCACCATTTTCCTCTTATCATGTGCCCTCGGACACTCATGTTACTTAATCCTCTCTAAAAAATGTTTTATGTCCCTTATGCTTGTAATAGTCCATTGTGTTGTAAATGTCTAAGTAGTACCAAAACGTATATATGGGAAGAGAAATACAGCCTTTCATGACTGCATCCAGCTAGTCAAGCTTTTTCGTTATACCGACAATGGGAGAAGACTCACATGTACATTTAGTTGCTAATTTTTCACTAACCTATTGTTCCATGAAATTAGGTTAATCAGGTCAAAACTAATATTTTCTACACCAAAGTTTTCCTCTCAAGATGGATTTTGATGAAGCAATACTATTGAATACGGACAGGACTGGGACACTACATTTGGAAAATCTACTTTTACTGTGCTTTTTTTCTCCTGGGATTCAAAGACAGATTGCGAACCAACTTCCTCTACAACAAGTGGACTCTGCATGGGGCACTAAATCGACCTGTGCTTATTTTGTCAGCTATTGGCTGTGCCACTGCAATGAAGTGGCACCTTTTCTAACACCCCAGAAGAGACAGAGAGAGGAGGTGAACCATAGACATAGATACAGCTATTGCATGTTATATGACATATAACAGTCAACTAATTTGAGCCCAAATATAAATGTGTACTTTCAGTATAACACAATATTGTGCATTTTAAACACGTATACAGTTAAAATGGTGTGGCCAGAGCAGCGCCCTAGCTCTGTTTTTTTATGTTAAACATGCGTGGTAGCCATAGAGATGGAACAGTGTTCTATTACTGTAGATTTTCTGTTGCGACAAGGCGCTGGTTTAGAATGTTTTAGTTCGCCTACAAAATGATGGTTGATCGAGTATTCAAAATTACCATGTCCGTTCCTAAAGAGAAGTACCAAAAAAGGATACCAGTTCCAAATTTCAGGCACAAAATCAAATGTAAAAGGTACCCAACCCTGATAGTGCCCAAGTGATCCCCTCCCAATTGACCACCAAGGGACGTTATTTCTGAAGAGAATAATTAATAGTTATTGACACTTGAAAAGGTACTTTGCACGAGAAGGAAGTCAGTTTGTCACAAGACTGAAAATACACAATTAGAAAGCCTTTATACCCTACATTTGTGTAGCTAACATTAGTTTTGCTGGTGTGACTAATTTAACGCTCAACGAAACCGCGTAGAGCCGGTCCCGTTTGTAAAACGGACAGCACCAAAAAAAATTATTCTATCTTTAAAAATGTTTACACTACACCTTTCTGCTTGTTCCTTTTTTTGTTATCTGCTGTCAGACTGCTGGTAGGTAATTCTTATGCAGGATTGTCATGAAATAATAGACTAACTTTGAAAGAGAGGCACTCTGGTCAGAAAAGGATTACAACACCAATTGAAACCCATTGTTCTGCATCATTCTATTTCAAAACATTGTGGTCACAACAATGGCGCGAAACAAGACAGCGACCAAAGCTTCACAACAATCACATAATTTCGCTTAATAAAATATAGACCCATTAGTTCAAGTTTTAAATGAATTTGTCAGACGCAATTAACACAGGACCAACATGCAATGAAATGTGCTGGACGAGAGTCGGTCAACTCTGCAGAATAAAATAAAAGTTAAGGATACAAAAACGATTAAAAGTAAAAAAAAGTTATATTATTTCTTCTACAGATCAAAGGTGCCATTATCATCGTAATTCTAATGCCAAGTGCGACTTCTGTTATGAAATCATAAATACACAGACCAAACTTTTAAGACTAATCTGGTGAATATACCGCTTCGAGTTAAGTGGACGATACTGATTAATGTAGAAGACGTCACGGCTATAAAAAAAATAACGTTTCCCAGGATCACCTGGAGCATTATGCAAATTAGCTATGTGATAATATTTGCCTATTTGACTACAGACTTTGAAATGGTGGTTGTAGAGAGAAGTCTGAACGGTACAGGTGACGTCACATATTGCCTGTTCTCGCACGGTCAGGCCAAAAATGCTAACCACTCAATACAAAAGCGCAAATATCGCGAAATGTTTATCTTTGGATTTTTGCTGAAAGTGCGTAAGATATTTGGCAAACATCGTCAGCTACATGTTGAGACCTGCAAAACTGGTTATCTGAACTTGGAACTAGTTATGTCTTGTTATGTGAAGTAAACAAATTCTGGTTAAAACGTCAGGAAAATGTTGCAGGTTCCAATGGCTTTATGTGTACTCGCGTCTCCAAATTCAACTTAAAATATAGATAAATGTGTATCTTTAGATTTGAATGAAAATTATATTGTTTGAAACTAGAGGTAATCTATTCTATTTTAAAAGGACTGAAATCGAGTTGCTCGCATGTTCAGACATACAGGTACAGCTAAGAAGATTTCTAAGCTATTTTACAGAGATTTGCTGTTTAACAATCATCATGCAAAACTACTCAGAGGAATGTTGACTTTATAACAAGAATATATGGTTTGCTTGACATTGCATTAGTCTATTGCCTAGTTTTATCAAAATTAACTAGGCAATCGCCGTCTGTGATATTTTGTGCTTTTAAACACAAGCTTTACTTGATCCACACTTGAACAGGCTTCACCAACATTCTTTTGAATTAACTTGATATGGGCTCGCACTAGCGTTCCACTGCACGCAGAACCAATTACCTTTTTGCGTTCTGATAGAAATTACTGTTCTATTGTCCACCCTACCGTATGCTATCTTATGGAATTTGCCTACTCTCCGTTCGCAAAGCTGTCGCTCTTATGACCAACTTGTAACAATTATCATCTATTTGAACACCTTTCCACCTCATTCTGTACCCGGTGACATGTACCAAAGTTTTACAGCAAACAGGGACTTTATTGACAAGCAAAAACACCTTTTAAGTTGACAAACATCACAGGTGATATTCATGTCACAATTCAAATGGGATCAAAATATAAGGTTTCTCACCATTGATGACTATAAACAGTTTTCAGTTTTTGGAAATAAGGTCCCAAGGACTTTACGACAAGAACGCCCAATGTCAAGTGCAGTGTATTGTGGAGGCTAGGCAATGACAAAATAAAAAAATTGCATTGCAAAACATTTTTGCATCCCAAAAACAGCTTATAGATTCCAAGAAAGCCGAATTTGGTTGATTAACTTCCTCCTTGTGTAACCTTTAGCCCTTAAACAACAATTATTAAGTAGATAATAAGTTATGAGGTCTCTGTACGGGGAAATACTTTTGGTAAGCACTGTTAAGTTACTTCACTCAATGAGCTTTCCCAATGGACAAAATGCAGTGAAGCAATATGATGTGAAGCGATTACGCAAAATCCAGTGAAAACCTACAGTTAGGTTCTCTATAATAAAGTTCAACAGTGGATTCACACAGGTGGGGAAAACCAGGAAATATTAAGCCTGGAATGCCTGCCTATTAAGACCATCTTCTCACCAGTCACTTTGGCTTGATTCACCTCTTTCATCCGGAACGAGGAAAACAGTATTAAAAGAGTGTAAATCTTTACAATCTTGTCCATGACAAGAATGCCAGCAATGCAAAAACAGAGTTAATTAAGCGCTAACCTACAGGATTTGCTCTACAAGGTTCCGAGGAGTGTTAAACTAGTCACGTCAGCCAACTGACTTAAGCACATGTGATTATTGGGTTGGTAGTCTTTCTAATTTTACATTTTCAGTCTCATACGTTTTACGACAATTTACGACTTTCTTGAAGTGCAAAATCTTTTAGATTGACATACATCATGTGTACTTCATGGCACACTTCATTCGTGATCAAAGGTTAAGTCGTGTCTCACTATAGACATCCATCCATCCATTAGCAATACCGCCCATCCTATGTAGGGGCCGACATAGGGTGAGATGCCTTAGGAAAGCACAAAAAATCATAAAGGACTGCAGCTGTCATGCGAAATAGTGTCCGGCTGCAAAAATGTGTTCGGCTTGCGTCACAATGCATTTTTTGCTACAATGTTGCATTTTGCTACATTCTGTTGAGTGCAAAAGGGCCCCATGTGGGAATTTAAGGCTTATCATCCAATTGCTGTACAGTACACTTTCATTCACGCCTACAATTGGTCAGGTTATAATGAGCTTGTCACCCAATAAGCTGTGCTGTCCAATAATGCCACGCGGGGTCAAGCACTCTATGCTAAAAAAGAATTAGCAACAAAAAATTTTATTTCTTCTGATCAACTAAACAAATATAAATGTTTCATTCCGTTTCTTAAACATTTACCATATAGCTGGCACCATATATTTTTTAAATTAACAGTTTAAATACTTAACGTTGAGGATTCATTTACGAAAGCAAAGTTTTAAGGAAAACATTATTATTTCAAATACATATTCATTCTAACCTATATATAATTATTAAAATACACAAATTGCAAGTCTTCATTAATTTCATGTAGACTGAACGAGCCGCTATGAGGTAGATTTGATAGGGTTGCCTGGCTCGTGACTGACGCTAGCGAGCCCTTTAGCCCGCAAAACAGAATGTAGCAAAATGTAACATTGTGACACGCGCCAGACACGAGCCGGACACAAGCCGGACACATTTTCGCAGCTGGACACTATTTCCCATGACAGCGCCACTCGGGCTATGGTCTGTTCTTGCTGCTGCCGTCTGGTAGACGCTACTGGAGCATCCGGGCACGGACGAACAGACTCACAAACAGTTTTTTCCCCCAGGCCGTCAGGCTTCTCAACCAGTAACATTAACTTCAGGGATCACATTGATCACACGACCCTTCTATGCATGTTCACTCCCTATGTACGTTCAATGCGCATCATCACATCACAATGCCCCAATTCATATGCTCTCCTGCACTTTATATATTTTAAATATTTTGTACTCCAATTCTCACTGTCCATATCCCCCATCTGTACATATGATGTATATCTTAGTAACTTTTTATATCATTTATATTTCTGGTATGGATATTTTGGCTCTGTTCTACATAGTTGCTGCCTGCCATGTCATAAGAATTTCTTTACTCAGAAAGATCCTGTATCATACTATGCACTTGACAAATAAAATTCTTTCAACTTTGAAGAGGCGGCGTACACCCTGTACAGGTCACGGGTCTATCACAGGGCCATCACATAGGAACAGACAACAACTCACACTCACTCCTACAGACAATTTAGAGTCACCAATTAACCTGCATGCTTTTGGACTGTGGGAGGAAACCGGAGTAAACCCACACCAACCAGGGGAGAAGAGGCAAAATCCACACAGAAAGGCCCTCGGGTCAGGTGGGAATCGATCTCAGGACCTTCTCGCTGTGCTAACCACTGAGCTACAGTGCCACCAGGTGTAGGCTACCAGTTTTTTGAAATAAGGTCCCATGGCGTTCACTCGGAAAGTGAGGATTTTGGCTCTCTATTGTTTGCTGTCTATTCTATTATTTTGGGTGTATATGTAAAGTCTCCCGTGCTTGTGCTATTTTCCTGATAAACAATAAGTCTATGAAAAATGTTGCTATTTATTATTTTTACTGTTTTAGTACTTTCCGAGTGTGCAATCAGACAGAAGCAGGAATGTTGAAACCGTAATTAGTTTTTCATGCATGCTTACAATTCGTAATACAAGCAGAATAAAGAGGCACGTATAGACGGATGGCCGTGTGGAAACATACTCTCTCTGCAGCTAGTCTACTATGTTAACATATCAAAACTGGCAGGGGAAGGTAATCAACTAAACCTTAGGATTGAGAATTTTACGATATTTTGTCATCACGTCGCCTCTAAAAAAGGCACTAAACACGACTTCACTTGGTCTCCATAGAACATTAATAGAAAGCGAATATTTGCTTCACATCATCCTGTCCTGTGGAAAGGCAGCATTTTTTTTTTCTTCTTCAATTCTTCCCTTTTCCCACCCTTCGCCCCTGGGTTTCCTCACTCCGCCTTGATCCTAGCATTCGAGGCGGGGAATGCCATCCATTGCAAATGTATGACTTACTTCGCTTTCCCCACGTTTGTGTGAGCCCGGTCTGACAGTTAAGCCAAATCAACAGCAACAATCACATAGAGCGCACACTTCATGCAGCCTTCCCTTTTTCGACACATGTTGCTGTGATTAGCCTATTTAAAGACAAAAGGTTATAGGGGTATAATTTTTTGATAGATTGATAGCCTACTTGTAAAAGTTATTTTTTATTTCACCAGCCATAATGTCGAGCCCTGGAACATTGTTTTGAGAAGTGTAATTACCCATTGTAAGCATGTCAGTGAGTAGCTGATAATTGTCCTTAGCTCGCCCTTAAACTGGGCAGGTGTCTAAAGGCACAGTGGCGCCATTTGAGATTTGAAAAAATCTGTCAGTAAAACATTGCAGTTTTTTTTTACAACAATGGTGGACAACTGAAAATTAAATAACCCCAAATTCCAGTTCCACTTCTAATTACCACTTGAAAACTAAACAAAATGAAGTAAACATGGTGATTCATGCCGTGAAATAAATCTCTAATTATGTTTTCCTAAATATCCAAACACAGGAAAACACAGTAGGCTATATTCATTCAAATACATGTATAGTACAGTACTGTTTGAAAATTAGTATGGATCTAAAACGAACCATACATATTATGAGTGGTTTAGACAAGAACATTTTGAAAACTTGAGCTTGGGTGCAGTGAAAAGTCAACAAGTAGGATCTATTTAAATTAAATACATATTCGATACAATACATTTTAGAGCACAAGTAAAGACAGATTTTTAAACATTACATTTAGCCTGCGACATAAATGTCAGTAAAAGCCCACTAATTGTTAGCATGACAATGGAGTTCTTTTATTCTTTATGACTAGACAGCGCGACAGTCCTTTAAACGTTAAAGAAGCTAGCAAGTAGTCACAAATCAAATAGATAAATATGGGGGGGGGGGGGGGGGGGGGTTGTTGTTACCAAATGTTATCATTACATACAAATTTTTCCTACCCACGTTGCCTTTGCCTGAGTATCTAACGTGTGTAATATGAAGCAAACTAGACCCAGTGAAAAGTGAAACGGTAAGGTAAAGTGAAATTCAAATAGAGGCTTAACTGAGCCTGCGTAGAAGGAACTCACCATAGAAATCGTCTGTCGAGAAACCTGTGACTTTTTCCATAGCGGAAAACTTCAGCCGTCTTATTTCCAGCTGATATTCGTTTACGATACGAACTTTTCCAGCATTAAGAAGATATTTGACTGGTCGAATCCAGACAAACTCGTTCCCTGTGCTTCAACTAAAATTATTTAAAGCAACGACGTCGGTTAGATGTTAAAACCAGGAAGTGCGAAGTGCAAGGAAAAAAGAAAAAAAATCACACAAAAAAACATGGTTATCATGGTACTTTAAAAGTTGAATTAAATAACGTTTACGTTACCGAATAGGCAGGGTGTTATTGTTTAATCACAAGGGTTAGACCAACCAACAACAAATCCCAATAAGTGTGAATTACCTTACGTTCAAAAAAAGAAACCGAAACCTAAGCAGCATGTGCATCCATTTTAGTAGCGGTGGTGTTTTCGCGCAGTCGACGTATTGAGCTACAGGCGGTTGCATCTGACGTAGCTGACCCCTTCTTGTAGACATTTTTTTATAGAAATTAACTCCGAAATTTTCTTGTAAATTGTTTAATGGTAAAGCATTTTTATTGTTTCTGTTTTTCTTTACAGGATTGCAATTGAAATGGACATTGTTCGCTTAGTTCACTTTCATTTCTCAATTCTATCATGGCATGTTGCCTCACCTTAAAAAAAACGTATACCAAAACAGGACCAACGCTACAATGGACACAGACAAATACTTGTTGTGTTACAGAGCCTACAAATAACGTGTCAAATTACAATCCAATGCTTACTACTTTAACTGTGCAGTGTTCTTTAAACAGGTAGAGGCGTCTTGCCCATTTTCAAAAGGGTGTGCCGCTCAATTTTTCGATACAATTTGCTTACATTTGCCTGAGTCTGAAATTAGCGCCAATGGGAGCAAAATTCTGATAGGGTACTACCACTTTTTTCACAGAAAATTACAGAATTTCTCCACTTCCAGTCAGGGGCGAAGTAGTCGTCTATCTGAATGGATGTAAGATTTGGGAATAAGCATGCCAATGGCGCCAACTGTTTAAGTCTGCACAACTCAGAATCAATCACAGATTTAGCCAGGTTCCCGCTATTTGCTTCTTCCTGATATTGATTTTTAAGTTCTCACCAGTACGCCAAACAGCACCAACCAACCAGCAATCTATGGTGTGTATTTAGGTCGTAATTTAAATACACTTACCCTGTTTGGTTGCGTGAATATGAAGAGTCAGTTTTTAGCTTGGAAAAATAAGCTTTATTTTGACATACAAAACAAACATCATTCATCCATCAAGTCCTGCAAGACCTTGTCAAAAAACTTGTCTGAAAAATCTTCTCTCTCTCTCTCTCTCTCTCTCTCTCTCTCTCTCTCTCTCTCTCTCTCTCTCTCTCTCTCTCTCTCAAAGGAG
>JAVQJS010061257.1:0-15591 GCA_036024795.1 Galaxias rostratus | reverse complement strand
TTGCAAATTATAATATAGAGGGATCAAACCGTGTCAATACTGACTTTATCTGTGCCTAACGTCTGTGTCTTCTCACAGTGTTGCAACACAGTCGTGTGTAAACAGGGCATACAGGAGGGAACTGAGTATGCAGCCTTTGAGGGGCTCCGGTGCTCAGGGTCAGTGCAGAAGAGGTGAGGTTACCCATTTTTACCAACTGGGGTCTGCCCGTCAGAAAGTCCAGGATCCAGTTACAGAGGGAGTTGTTTAGACCCAGGTTCCTGGGCTTGGGAACGAGCTTAGCAGGCACAATTGTGTTGAATGCTGAGCTGTGATCTATAAACAGCATCCTCACGTAAGTGTCTACCTTATCCAGGTGGGAGAGGGCGGTGTGATTGTCAGGGCGATGGCGTCATCTGTATGCAAATTGTAGGGGGTCCAAGGTGTCAGGGAGAAAGGAGTCAATCTGAGTCCTGACTAGCCGTTTGATCATGATGATGTAAATAAGCTCAACAGGGCGGTAGTCATTCCAGCAGGAGACTGCAGGTTTCTAAGACACTGGAACAATGATACTCTGAAGCAGGTGGGGACTGCAGACTGTTTCAGGGAAAGGTTGAATATAGAGGTGAACACCTCCGCTAGCTGGTCGGCGCACGCTCTGAGCACGGGCCTGGAATGCCATCGGGCCTTGGTGACTTCCATGGGTTTACTCTTTTAAAAGCTCTCCTCCTGTCAGCAATAGATAGGGACAGAGTGCACTCATTTAGCCTAACAGCAGGGATTGCGTTGCTCGCCTCAAACCGTGCGTAGAAGGTGTTGAGCTCGTCCGGAAGAGAGGCAGCAGCCTGTACATCACTGCCATCTCTCCCTTTATAGTCTATGAAGGAACGCAGTCTGCACCACATGCGCTTTGGGTCCAAACTGTTAGCAATCAATTGCCACTTTTTGGCCTGGCTGTATAAACTCCATTCATGACGAAGTACGATTGCAGCATAGGCTAAGCTCAAGCCAATGTACAAAGTTAACAAAATTATACAAATATGGGTTGACAACAAAGTAACCATTTGCTTGGGTTACCTTAAGCAAGCGTATTGTACAGCAATAGATAGGTTTCTATTTTCTGTCTAACTGATCAGACAGCTTTTTGCCATAATAGTGACAGAGACAGTTTTTCCACATCATATACAAAAATGTTTTTCCAAAAGGGGGCATGGTTGTTCTGATAACTGGGGAGTGACGTAGGGTTGCTCTCATCTTGATTGACAGATGAGCAAGTCATTATGAAAAGAACCAATAAATAAATGTGGCAGTCGGAAAAGAACCATTATGAAAAAAATTACATTCTAAAAAGTATCATTGTGGAAAAAATATGAGTATGAGAATATAAGTGCCAACTGAAACGTCATAATAATTTCTTGAGTATGAATTCATTATAAACTGATTTCAAAATGTATGTACTCATTCATATACATATGATCATCTATTTAATAAATAAATATTTATTTATTTAATTTTGGCACATTTGGTATTCCGTACGAAACACACCATGTCTAAAGTTGGCGATGTCTTAATCTCCACTGATGGCCTTGCAGTCTCCCCCACCCCCTTAGTACGCAATCTTGGCATAGTAATGTTTTTTTTCGACCCTCCCCACCCTACTGAACTGCTCCAACATTACCATCCCAATCGACACTGTGTTCTGCAAGCAATTGGTCATTCCAAACGAAACAAAGAATCTTTTGAGGCGTGGCCATTTTCTAAGGGAACACCTACATTTGGGCACTCTCTCCGTCCACCAATTCCTAATTCCAACAAGCTGGTAATCTTCCAAGCACATTTGAAAATTTTCCCCCTACCATATACTTAATTCTAGCATACCGTTCAATTCTGCTTAGAATCTCTTTCCTTTCTTTTACGTATACTATCATTTCGCTTACATATGGTTGGAATTGTGGTTGGTGTCTGCCTGTTTACAGTTTCTGTCAAATTTCACTATATGAAATAAAATGAATTATTATTATTATTATTAGTAGTAGTAGTAGTAGTAGTAGTATTCCATCCACATTAGCTATATGTGGGGGTATTATTAATGATAATACAAATAACAATGAGAATACAAATAATAATAATAAATATCCACAACAATCATGTTGTTGAAAGACTTAAGAAATTTCACCTTTCAGTTTTGATATAGGAATTCTTAACAGCAGGTACGCTGAAGTAAAAGGCAACGACAGGGACATGGGCTTTCCTTACATTCTCTATTTTGCATAGAAAGGTTTCTAACTGGGTGAAACGGCCCAAAAGTATCTGAGTGGCAGCAATGATCGAATTCTCTTAGTGCAAAAAAAATGTGTTTCACCTCTTCCTAATTTCTGTACTTAGGCAAAGGATATCATGGACCATCCTTTACAAAAGAAAAGTACCAAATGCCTTAACACAATTGCTTGTGGCAGCAATATTTAAAGCCACATCATTAAGCCGTTGATTTATATGACAACAAGGGATGCTGATCATAAAATGTATAACATCATATATAACATATCATAATATATAATAGCCTAGTTTAGTAAACATTTTCCAATTTATGTTATTCCCTATTGTGCTAATATGCTTATATGTTTTAAAAGATCAACATATTAACAAACTTAATAATAAAAATATGTACATAGCAGATGTGTGCCTAAAATAAATGCATAATTGGCTAACATTTGACAATTAGGCGTCATACGTTCATATTGGAATTTATTCAGGGCAATCAATGAGTTGACAGGGGATGAGGACCTGAGCAATCATTTAACTTTTCTGACAAGTAGCATATATTACTTTTTTATTGTTTAAATTCGAACCTTTGCAAAGAAAGTAGGCAAATATATTTCTCTGGTTTCCCAGCACTTTATATAGGCTTTGAAACAACATTGTGACCATGCACCGGCTAAGTATTTAAGATGTGCTTTTAGTAAGCAGCAATAACCTATGAAACATTGTAGTTTCTACACAAACGAGCTGCAAAAAACACAGTCATATGATCATTTGGCCTAGTGTAAGAGCAGGCAGATTTCTCTAGCATCATCATTGTCTTTTCCTAGGCACTTATGTCTCCTTCGTACCTTCCCTTAACCGCATGACGTTTTCTCTCTGGGCTATGGAAAAGTACATAAATAAAGTCATTAGAACGTACTTTATCAAGGAATTGGACCGTTGCCCTGGACATTCTATTAATCAAATGGCAGCCATGGTGCCGCAAGTGGAAAGATAAAGAATGGCTATTGTACGCTATGTGTGTGCACGTGTGTGCTTCTTCAATATTAAGCAAAACGATCAACCTTTTGACTCTTTCCAGGCTCTGTGCAATTCATTATTTTTTTGATAAAATCGCGTAAATATGTAATGTATTGAACCTTTTAAAGAGGAGAAAATTGGTTGAGCAAAATTGCATTAATTTTGCCATTTTTATATTTATATTAGATTAGGCTTAAATGTTACAAACAACATTGCACATGATCCCCAGTGTCAAAACCACACAAAATATATACACTCACTGGCCAATTTATTAAGTACACTTGTAAGTACCAGGTTGGACCCCCTTTTGCATTCAGAACTGCCTTAATTCTTAATAGCATAAACTCAAGAAGATGCTGGTAATATTCCTCAAATTTTGGTCCATGTGGACGTGATAGCATCACTCAGCTTCTGCAAATTTGTGGCTTTAACACCCATGATGCGAATGTCTGGCTCCACCACATACCAAATATTTTTTCCACTTTCTCTAATTTCGGTGAACCAGTGCAAATTGTGGCCTCAGTTTCCTGTTCTTAGCAGTCAGGAGTGTGGTCTTCTGCTGCAGGAGACCATCTGCTTCAAGGTTCGACATGTTATACATTTAGAGATGGTCTTCTGTATACCTTAGTTGTAACAAGTGGTTAATATACAAGAAGACGTATTAATATGTTTTTATTAAATGTTTAGTAACACAATTTGGAGCATTCACTGTTTAATCACTTGATAACAAAACTGAAAACACATTTGCCCTGTCTACTTCTAGCTATCTAGTTGAAACGCTCATCCAATTTGAATCAGATTATTTCTTACTTCATGCCTTGTTTCCAGCAAATATTTAACGGATTGTGTGTATCGAGCACCCCCATGAAATATTTATCGAATGCCCTTTTGTTTAGCCTACATTTTATTGCGACTGTGAGTTATACAAAGTCAAAGCAACTCCTGATATTTTGGCTGTCTCAATGTTTGTTAACGTCATGGCTCTGCGGAGGCATGCCAATGTAGATCAAGAGGGTAGAGCCTACATCTCAGCACCCCATTCCCCCCTGGTGAAACAAAGCTTCCATTCCATCTCTGTGTTTTGTCATGTCAGTCATACTGATATGGTTTTAGTGATATTAAACAGGCGTATGAATTATGAATTATGCAGAATATTTGTGATTAATAGCGATTTAATAAGTAACATTTTAAGGAAGGATTACAAATGTCAAGGAAAAATTTGGACAAGAAAAAAAGAACAGTAAGAAAAAAAAGAAAGGAAAATTACAGAAAACAAAAAGAAAGACTAAAAGAAATTAAGTGGGGGGAAAATGCCAAATCCAGTAGGAATGGTAATAGCACTCTCAGCAGGTGGTGTCGATCGCACACCTAATAACCTACAGTGCACACAAAAAGCATTCACAGCACTTCACTTTTTCCACTTCTCCCATGATTGCTCAATTTAGACGGCCATCCAGCTCTAGGAAAAGTCCTGGTAGAAGATGGAGGCCACTGTGCTCACGGCTACCTTCATAGCAGCAATCATAGTTCTGTAACCATCGCACCTTAAGACAATCTTGTCTCGGAGGGGTACAGACAATTCTTTTGACTTCATGCTTGTTTTGTATTCTAACTTGCACTATCAACTGTAGGACCTTATATAGACAGGTGTGTGCCTTTCCAAATCATGTCCAATGAACTGAATTTCCCTGAATTTGTAGAGACATCTTAAAATTTAGCAGTGGACACAATATGCACCTGAGCTCCATGTTAGGCTTCATGGCAAAATCTGTGACTAATTATGTACCTGTGACAATGATAATAATAAAAAAGAAGTCATTTTGGTGGGTAGAAATGTGAGAATTTTTTTTTAATCCATTTTGGAAGAAGGCCTTAATATCAAAACGTGGAAAAAGTAAAGCGCTATGAATACTATTTAGATGCACGGCAAGTGTAGCATTATCTCTATTAAAATGTCAAAGGCCTCCTTTATCTAACTTCTTTATTTAACTTTGTGTTTTATTTTATTTGTGATGAGGACGACCCACCACCCCAACAGTAAGGAGAAATAATGATGTCAGACTTGTAAAGATCCACTATGTTTGTTTTGTTTACTCTATATCTTTTTGTCTCAACGTAATCAACTGCAACATGGGAGATATTCTCACCAGACCAGAAGTGTAAAACCTGAAAAAGCAGCACAAGTAACCTAACTGAGAATTACTCTGAAGCATATGTTACTGCAGAATGGGCCATATTGTGTAAAATGTTGGAATTTGTAAGCTCAGTACAAAGAATGTCAAGCATGTAAATCCAAAAAAAAAAATTACAGTAAGGAATAGCAATTTCTAAACATAATCTACCATTCGTAACTGCAGAGAGAAAAAAATTGTACCCAAACTCAAAGTATCCACATGTGAACACAAGCCTATTAAGCATTTATCAACAGTCATCCCTAATCTATATGTCTTTAAAATACACCAGGTATGAGGCGATAGGGTACAGTGTTAGTGTAGTGTTTCCAGTCCTTGCCATACTTGCTGCTGCAACGATACTCGTCCCTAACACAACGATGCACCAGCAAAATTGTCATATAGACAATGTAGAAATATGGTAATATGTGGCCAAATCCACACGCCATGCAGTATGCTAAAGAACCCATCAAGTCACCCGTATAATTAAAATGGCGAGCCACACCCCAGAACCCAGAGGTAAGGAGTTTACTGCTATGGACCACACCATCTGCCGAGTGATAGAGGCACTCAATGTAAGATGGACGACTTCCCCAGATGTTGCAGGTTCCCTCTGTCCGGCGGAACAAATCCTTTTGATGATTGGTTGAGCGGAAGACGTAGTAACCAATTAGGCCCAAGGTCATGACCCCCAATGCATAGGAACTAGAGAGTGATACAGGGTGGTAGACCAAATAAAGACCCTACAGAAAAATATGGAGAGAAGGAAAAGGCAGAAATACAATTCATTGAGCAATGTTGGTGTTATGGACACTAAAAGGTACACATAAGCTATTTTAGACATTGTTGTCATCTAAAATACCTCAATAGTGTACTTTGTTGACTAATAAAGGTTATTGTTTGGATAAAAGAGGACATTATTATCCAACATATTTTGCTGTCATGATATAGAACGTGGGTAAGACTGTCAGAACTACTTCAAAGCCAGATGGATATGCCACGTCTTTAGCAAATATATTGCAGCCCTTCCACCCAATCAGAATGAAGTGTAAAACATGGAGTTGTGTAATATAGAATAAACACTATCTAAACCTTTCATGGAAAAACAATTAATTAAGAAAAAGCATGCATGTTGCTATATGTAAATCAGATCCTAGTCCAGCTAAATAATAGCCACAGACCCTGCCTGCCTTTACAATTATAGCTTGGTGTGTGTCTGTTTGGTACCTGTAGTGTGTAAAGGTATGGGAGCCAGACGCAGTCCCCCCAGCCCAGGTACCATCCAAAGTGGTCATGACATATATCAATGGTCTTCAGGTACCATGCCTCATTCCAGAAGAAGTCAAGAACATAAATTGCCTACAGGAAGAGAAAACAGTCTTATTAAGGTACCAGTGAGTATTTGGTATGTCCCCCTTTTGCTTTAATGGCAGCATGCACTCAAGCTGGCATGGACTCCACAAGTTTGTGCAAGACCTGATGATCTATGTTAGTCCAGCATGATTTTATAATGTTCCAAGAGTGTCTTGTGATGCAGCAGAATGCTCGGGTTTCTCAGCCTTTAAGTGCCCCCATAACCGTTCAATGGGGTTGAGGGCAGATGAATTGGGACAAAAATCAAAAAGATGAAAAACAGAGGGTATTTCATGCCACTGAAGAATGGAGTGGTATTTCTCCTTGATGAGGTTTTTTACATTGCAGTAATATTCTACAACCTTTTTGTCTCCTTACATACACCCTTTTGTTACTGCCATAAATAGCAAACTTGAATTGATCAGTAACTAGGACTTCAGGTCATCTGAAAGCATGCTTCAATCGAAGGGATGGAAATATGACCTTTTGTACAAAGGGTGTTAATTGGTCAATGTCCCAAATTTGCTTCCATTGGATTTCTGACCTAGATATATTGCAAAATCTTGACTATCTCCTCTTCATTTTACATGACTTGCACTTCTTGAGTAGAAATTAGTTACACAAAATAGAAGCGTTCATATGTATACAAAACTTGATTTAATTGATTCACTGTTTCCATATAGTGTAGGGTTTGTTATTTTAAAAAAAATCCTTAACTTAAAGCAGTTTTGTATTTAAGCAATACAAAAGCCCTGTGGTAAAACACCATATTAACAGTAAAAATGTGGACAGACAGAATTGTCTATGTTTTAAGAATATAAGATTCATCAATAGTTTGATATTAAATAAAACTTTACATTTTTATTGACCTGTTTAAAGTTAAGAATTACTTAATGTAAGAACAAAACCTACGCTCTTTTGAAGCTAACCGTGAAATAGCAATAGCTCTATAGATCTAAAGAACACCTCCTTAGACCTACCCAATTTTGACATTTCGGTCGATTCAAACCGTTTTAAAACGCTATGCAGTGCAATTTTCTTCACTGCTGGGTGATTGAGCAACTGTTATGACTACACTGTAGCAGTTGAGTTTGCATAGTACACTTAGCATATTTTTTTCAAAACAAACAGCAAAACAGGTACATCATAAAAATAGCCAAATAGTACAATTACTGGTCAAAACCACATTCACAGTCAACTACATATCCAAATTTCAAAATAAAAAATTACTTTTTCCACCTACACTATGTAAAACCACAACAAACCAGACGCAATATAAACTAATTTTGTCAAAACACAAGCACGTTTTCTATACAAGAAGAACACATTTTCAATAATAACACAATGTCTTTCCAAATACTAACATATGATAGCAGCACAAAAACATCATCAATTTTTATGTGTCAGTTCTATCTGCAGTAGTGGACAGAATGAATTTCAAAGTTTGTATGATTCAGTTTTCGTTTACCGTATCCACTCCACATGTGCAGAGCGTGATTTTTAGCACATACTATCTAACAGTGAAATGAGTCATCATAACTTTGTTTAACGGAGGTTTACAGTAAAAAAATAAATATTAAGTGACAGCAACTGTAAAAACTCTCAGAAAAAAGGAATCTGACCTCACTACAGGACTGAAAACTCCTTTCAACGTTTTCAAACTTTCTATCTTCACTTCAGAACAAAGGAAATGTATTAAAACTGCGTATTCACAACTTCCAACGTGTATTGAAACAATTTAGAATTTACCACAAAAACTATGAACTTCTCTACTTTGGTCCAGCTGCAACAGGACCAATTATTCATTGCTACAACTCCACCTTTCTTCTATAGCTGACCCTTAGTAAATGGAGTGTTGTGTATAGAGTAAGCTAGTCCATATTTTAAACTGTTCAACTGTGTTTAGATTCTAAAGATAGCGTTAATTCCTATTAACCACTTTGGTTTATCAACATAATTTAGTCACTATTTGTAGTAACGTAATTTTTGTGCTTTCTTTAGATTACTAAATAAAAAAAATTGCTTGCACTCCAACCATTTGTGTCATATCTTCGTGTTCATACAATCATTTATTCTCATACCATAGACTGTCACTACTTCAGAATTTAAATTGAATTATTTTTAAATTAATTATGTATTCAGGTTCCTGCAGAGCCGTGCCTAGCCTAGGATCAATATTGTGTGGTGGCGCTCCATATGCTAGTAAATATGCTTCATCACCTTGATCGATTACAATATTAATGTATAAGTTAATTGTTATTCGACAAATATTGATAAGGCGTAATTTACACGCAAGAAGTGAAAGCCAATCGGCCACAGCTGATTGTCAGCAACAGATGTACAGTGAGAAACAGTAGTGGTTCATAGTCTGATGTAGTTACTAGTTACTACTAGTTTACTAAATGTACTACTATTCAATTTACTTATTTTAAATTTGAAGTTGAATATGAAAGTTGTTTGGTCTTTAAAACATGGAACACAATTGAGCTTTTCATTTAAAATATGGATTTCAAGAGAACTGGTGCAAGTTCCCACTATAATACTATACTAACCCAACACAGACATACTGTACCTGAAGTATGTTGACCAATATCATGGAGTTAGTGACATGTCCGTAAAGTTGCTGCTGCTTGGCCATGAAAGAGAGGTTGATTAGCGTCCAAGCCACAATGCCTGGCCTGCCATTAAAGAACAGCTTGAAGTCAAACCACTTCCCGATGCGAGGGTTGAACTCTATGCCCATCATGTAGTTGTAAAAGATGTTGCCTGTGAACTTGCTGTGAAGTGAGTGAAAGTCATTAAATCCAGTCAGTTTTTAAGCAAGGATTCTATTCGGTTTTCATTGCATTGCTGTGCATCTATGTTTATAAAATGAATTATGAGTGTAACACAGCTAGCTTACACCGAAGTGGATAGGAACATGAGTTGAAGAATCTTTCAAGTGTATTAATAGATCACTTACTTTGAAAAGTGAATTGAAATTTCTCTCAACCTGTCTCTAATATGTTTTAAGGCCCATTTTAATCCTGTGACGCAATTGACGACTAAATTGACCACCTGACCATTACCTGAGTGAGTATGCCAACAGCCTATAAAGTACATAAATCTTACCGGTATTTAGTATTAGAATGGAACAAGTTGACCTTAAGCAGACAGGCAGCCAGGTGAACAGAAAGGCAGTCAATAAGGAAAACAAGACATAAAGGCAACCAGGCAACAAACAATCAAACAACCAGGCCAGACAGACTGATAAGCTTCCAAGAGTATCCAACGGTCACTTCAATAAATACACAGACAATTTCTGTTATGGTAAATGTGTTTCTCACCAGTCTTCGGAATTGGTAGGGAAAAGGTAGGCCTTTATGAATGCAAAAGTAGAAACAGCATAGCCCAATATGTTGGTGCACCACAGGAGAGGGATCCAGTGATCAAAGATGACAGTTGGAGAGAACCAGTGGAAGTAGAAAGCGTTAGCCAGCCAAAGAGCATGAGTGATCAGCCACGTCTGGAGCCCATTGATCTCATACTTGTTAACCAGTCCTGGGGGAACCGCAAGGATGAATTTTGTTTAAGAATACATGAAAGACAGTGTTAAAATTTAAAAAGGAATCTAATGGTTGAACAGGAAGTGAATTCATACAATGGTTTGCTTTATACCAAGTTTGAATCCAGGTCATCTATGATAGGATGTAAGAAGATTCAAAGCAATTAAGAGGATTTAAACATAGTGCTTTTTTAAACTAATGCAGTGATCTGCAGTGTCTTACCTGCTGGGGTGCGAGCTCCATTTTTAACTCCCCCCACGTATCCGGGAAGGATTTTATGGATGACATCAGGAAGACACATGTATATAAACACCTAAAGACACCCAAAAAAATCTTAATGATTCTGCATCATTTGGGATTATTCTGCTTGGCTAATGAGTTGATATAAACAGCTCAGTAATCTAACATTATTCTATAGCTATAGTATAGCTCAGTATATCTAACCTTGAATTACTACTCTACCGCCTGCATATCTCCAGTACATTACATTACATTATTTTTGAATGGGGTAATCTATGCGACATATTCATTAGCTCATTTGGTTTCTAAGAGACCTGGAAGACTGGATGGGTCATGTTGAGATACATTTTGTGTTAAAGTTAAATGCAGCTTGAGTCAAATTGACATGTTGCTGATATTTTTGTGCTAAAACTGTGGTTAAAGTCTCAGAGGAGTAAGTTGGTTTCCATTAACTATTATATGTAAAAGAGGTCTGCATTGAGGTATCAAAGATAAGAAGTAAGTGTTAATATGAGCGTTGGAAGAAGTAATACACTTTGGTGCTAGTCGGTCTTCAGTAAAAAATTCTTTTTTAATAAAACAAAAAACGATTTGCTCTAAAGATGATTAGTTTTTTGTTTCTTAACCATTTTCTTGGAATCAAAAGAACAGATAGCGGCTATTATCCACAAAATAAAGCTTTATACTAGATCAAATTTACACTACCTAGCTTGAGTCTTGCGCTTCTAAAATAAACACTTAACACTTGCAAAGGCGAGATAGCAGTTGCAGTGCAATCTGCCTGTTACTAAAAAAGCCCACATTGGATATGGATTTCACACATTCCCTTGCTCTTCTAGATGTTGTAAAAAGTGGTTGCTGCACAGCTTCAAAGTCACTTCACCGTCAACAACCTGTACAAGAAATTCCAATATAGTTTCTGTTTGGCTCAAAGCACTGATGCGGATCACGCATCAGTGCTGCACCTGCCTTCCTACAAGCAGAAACTGAAGCAAGATTGGCCGTCAACGAGGTCCATTCAACGCTGGTCCAGCAATTCAGACTCAGCCCTGCGTCACTGCTTCGAGACGACAGACTGGGCTGTCTTTAAGGACAACAACATTGACTGCTACACGGAAACCACCACAAGCTACATTGGGAAATGTATCGATGACGTTGTACCTAGGATTACCGTACGTGCCTTCCCGAATCAGAACCCCTGGATTAATGGGAAGTCCGAGCCAAGCATAAAGCACGGGCCGACGCCCACGATTCAGAGGATTCGGACAGGTAGAGGAAATCCAGGTACGAGCAATGAAGAGCTATTCGTAATGCTAAGTCTAAATACAGGGATACGGTGGAGTCTAATTTCCAAGGCTCCAACACCAGGAACATGTGGACTGGCCTTAGAGCCATCACGGACTAGAAGCAAAAGACCAGCAGAGCTGTGTTGACATCTGCATCTTTCCCAGACGATCTCAACACATTCTATGCACGTTTTGAGAACTACTCCCTGGCGGTGGAACTACCAAAGGCCCAGGACTCCTGCCCGCTAACTATGTCTAGAGCAGATGTGTGCAGAGCCTTCAAAAGGACTAATCCACACATGGCCCTGATGGCATTCCAGGCCAGGTCCTCAAAACATGTGCAGCTCAACTGGCGGATGTCTTCACAGACATTTTTAACCAGTCGCTGCTCCAATCCATGGTCCCCCTGTGCTTCAAGAGGTCCACAATTGTTCCTGTACCCAAAAAATCCAAAGCCCTCTGCCTCAACGACTACCACACAGTAGCACTGCCCTCCACCATCATGAAGTGCTTAGAGCGGTTAATCAAAACCTTTATCACCTCCACCCTCCCTGAAACACTGGACCTCCTTCAATTTCCACATATGCCAAACAGGTCTACTGATGACGCCATCTCCCTAGCACTCCACTCTGCCCTTTCACAGTTTGACCAGAGGAGCACCTACGTGAGAATGCTGTTCATAGACTACAGCTCAGCATTCAACACTAGCCCTCCAAGCTCGCCATCAAGCTCAGGGACCTGGGCCTCAACTCCGCCCTGTGCGAGTGGATCCTGAGCTTCCTGTCGGGCAGGCCCCAGGCAGTGAGAGTTGGTGCTGCCACGTCCTCCACCCTGACTCTGAACACCGGTGCTCCACAGGGCTGCGTGCTTAGCCCTCTCCTGTACTCACTGTTCACCCACGACTGTGTGGCGAAACACAGTTCCAATACAATCATCAAGTTTGCTGACGACACAACCATCATCGGCCGTATCACCAACGGTGATGAGATGGCCTACAGAGAGGAGGTCAGAGCCTTGGCATCCTGGTGCCAGGACAACAACGGTTTTGAATGTGACCGAGTTGATCCTTTGGTGTGGCCAAGTGGTGTCTTTAAACAGCTCTTCTCAACCTCTTATGGGCAACTTTGTCATTAATTTACTTCTTTGTCAGGGAAAAATATTGTATATGTTAATAAAGTGTTGGATTTGTGTTCTTATGTTCTCATATTGTGCCTAGACCCTTTATTGTGTCTACTGTTAGATGCGTAATACAAGATTAACTATGACTATGCAAGGGTTGTCTTTCAGGAGGTCCTTAAAGAATGGGACTAGCTGTTCTTCGATAGGTTGCCTGAACCTGACAAAGATAATTTGAAAAACCCACTGCCTTTACATTGCATGGTTGTTTACCTAAATTAAGGCAAAATATACAAAAAAAGTACATGCTAAATACCACAAACATGTCAATCTACTTAGCTTTTAATGACGTGGCCAAAGCCCCGCCAACCAAAAGTCTGGTAAAAAGCAGGTACTGCTTGCAATTGCGTTTGTAGTACACACATAATCAGTGCCAGATAATCACCCAATGGAAACACATTTAAAAACATCTCATTAAAATATATGTCTTATTGCAAGAGAATTGATTGTTAATTGTTACATAACTACTTATGTTGCCTCCCAAGTGGCAATAAACAGGTGTATTCTTTCGTCTCACACATTCACACCTACGGACAGTTTAGAGTCACCAATCATGCTGCATGTTTTTAGACAGTGGGAGGAAACTTGAGTACCTGGAAGAAACCCACGCCAACATGAGGAGAACATAAAAATCTACACAGAAAGGCCCTAAAGTCAGGTGGGGATCAACCCAGGACCTTCTTTCTGCGAGGCAGCAATGCTAACCACTTAGCCACCGTGCTACCCAAGTGAGCAAAAATCAAAACATTAAGAGCAGTTCTGTAAAGGTGGGTTTTGAGCAGGTTTTTGAAGGTGGGGAGGTCAGAGCAATCACGGATGGGTAGTGGGAGTGAGTTCCAGAGGGTAGGGGCAGCAACGGAGAAGGCTCTGTCACCCCAGGTATGAAGCTTGGCCCTACAGGGGAGGAAGTAAAGGTTGGCAGCAGAGGAGCGAAGGGAGCGGGATGGGGCGTGGCAGTGGAGCAGGTCAGTGAGGTAAGAGGTGGCCAGGTTATGGAGGGCTTTGAAAGTGATAAGAGACTTTGAATTGGATACGCTTCGGGATAGGGAGCCAGTGGAGGTTTTGAAGGACAATGGTGATGTGGTCTCGGGAGCGGGTGCTGGTGAGGAGGCGGGCAGCGGAATTTTGGAAGTGGAGTTTTTTGAGTGTTTTGGATGGGGTGCCGTAGAGGAGGCTATTGCAGTAGTCTAGTGTGGATGTGATGAATGCGTGTATGAGGGTTTCAGCAGCGGAGAAAGACAGATGGGCGGAGTCGTACAATGTTTTTTAGGTGAAAAAGCCAGTTCGGGTTATTTGCTTGATGTGATGTTCAAACGACAGGGTGAGGTCAAAGTGAATGCCATGGTTTGATTATGGGCCGATGATAATAACGTCTGATTAGTCACATTTGGCTCAACTCCAACCTACCCTTTTGAGAAATTTATGTTGCATCCACGTTCGGTGCTGTACAGTACGGTGGAGAAGGAGTTAATTTCAATGAGGCAGATGACTTGAGCCAGGAGAGAGCGGAGCCAGTGATGTGGAGTGAATTCTGTCACCGTGTTGCAGAGTTCAGCGAGGTGACAGCTGAACCTGCAGATCCTAGAACGGAGGCTCGTGTAGCGCCTCCCAGAGGGAAGGCAGGCAAACAGTCTGTGGCTGGGGTGAGAGGTGTCCCTGGCGATGCGGAGTGGCTTCCGCAGACAATGCTTGTGTTGAAAAGTCTGAAATGCTGGGAGTGGAGTCCTGGGAGTGGACTCTTGTGGAGTCGCCTCAGGAGGAAGAGTCAGAGGTGAGCCTTCTTGACCAGGGTCGAAGTGTTGAGGGCCCAGGAGAGGTCCTCGGAGATGTCAACGCCCAGAAACTTGAAGCTGGTAACACGCTCAACCTCCGTCCCATCGATGCAGATAGGGGTGTGCGTGCCTCCTTTGGTCTTTCCGAAGTCCACCATGAGCTTGGTCTAATTGGTGTTGAGGGCCATGTTGTTGTCGGCGCACCACGTTGTCAGGTGCTGGACCTCCTCCCTGTAGGCTGTCTCATTGTTGTGATTTATGAGACCAACCATCGTCGTGTTGTCTGCATACTTGATAATAGAATTGGAGCCATCTACAGGAGTGCAGTCATGGGTAAAAAGGGAATGTAGAAGAGGACTCAGCACACAGCCTTCTGGGACACCGGTGCTCGGGATGAGGGTTGAGGAGGTGAAGTTGTCTAACCTAGCATACTGAGGTCTGTTGGTTAGGAAGTCTAATATCCAGTTGCAGTCTGAGGGGTTGATACCAAGGTCACGTGGTTAAGTTTGGTGATCAGTTTGGAGGGGATAATTGAGTGTTGAATGCTGAACTAAAGTCAATGAACTGCATTCTTGCGTAGGTGGTGTTGTTGCCCTAGTGGGAGAGAGCGCAGTGTAGCGCTGTGGAGATGGCGTCCTCCGTACTCCTGTTTTGACGGTAGGCGAATTGAAAGGGGTCCAGTGTGGGTGGTTGGCAAGATCTTGAAGCACTTCATGATGGTGGGGGTGAGTGCAACAGGGCGGAAGTCATTTGGGTCCTCTGCAGAGGAGTGTTTTGGCACCGGCAC
>JAVQJS010061238.1:0-10836 GCA_036024795.1 Galaxias rostratus | reverse complement strand
CTGTGTGTCGCGGGGGGTCTCGTGGGTGAGAGAGAGAGAGAGAGAGAGAGAGAGAGAGAGAGAGAGAGAGAGAGAGAGAGAGAGAGAGAGAGAGAGAGAGAGAGAGATAAGAGAGAGAGAGAGAGAGAAAGAGAGAGAGAGAGAGAGAGAGAGAGAGGGAATGAGGGAAGGAGAGAGAGAGCAGGTGCTGTCGGCAGTAAATGTTTAATTATTGGATTATTAATCATCCTTGGGGCATGATGGAGAGGAAACACTGTCGCTGTCTTAACCTAGCTGTCACCGCACACACACACACTCACACACACACCACATGGAAATGCACACGATGACGACCTGTGTACACAGATTCACATTTGCGTAGAGACAAACAAATGTATCACAGGTACAACTCTTGCTGCTTGCCACTGTTTGAGGTGTTGTAATTCCGGTGTGATTTTCAAGTTCCGTCAGCAGAGCATTCAAAGCACCCCTGTCTCCTCTCAGGGACCCTAGATGGTTGTCTTTGACATTGCCCTTCTCCAGCGATGTTTCTGAATTTTCTCAGTGATATCTTGCGATCGCTTCAAGGGAACAGACCTGTGTCTGACAGTCAATGCGAGTTCAATTGAAATCAGAGTTGTCCCTCCGTGTCGCGTCCTTGCAATGAAATATGCATGAGGAATGATAGTCGAACACAATTGCGCTAATCTCCAACAGATTTGGAGCCCCTCGCACAACCCAGTGTATCCGTGTATTGATGCGATAATGTGATTTTCATTTCACCACTGTCTGCCCGTTTCATCCGTGTCAGCAGTTTTTTCGAGCATGTCTTATATGTTTTGTGTCATCACTTTTGAGAATGATGAGTGAAAGGAGACTAGAACAAAAGGTTGGACTTTACCCATCCCACGTTCGCTTAAGGGTTGGAGGATGAGTGTTAACAGAGGACGAAGCCAACCAACACTTCTGAGATTTCTTTCGATGGCCCGACAGAATACTGTGAGTCTTGAGTTATCTGAGCAAACAGACACGTTGCTTTACATGACTAATGTCATTAGAACGTGTGGTGATCATCCTGTCTGTGTGTGATGGCAGGGCAGGTCTTTGGAGTTGGGTCATGACTGGGGAGAGAGTGCAAATCTACTCTCCAGTCTGCGGTATGCATTACACGCACATAAATGCATGCACATAGGCAAGGATGTGTGCATGTGTATGCATGAACATGGCAATGCTGCTGCGTGTTTGTATGTGTGTGTCCCTGCATGCCTATATTGGTCTGCTGCCAGCCCGTATGTACTAGATGGAGCTCATTGTGTGCATGTGCGTGTATATTTGTTTATGCTAGGGGTTTTGTACTTTTTCTTTAAATTGTTTAAAAAATGTGTCACGCACTTGTGATACCTCTTGCACATACCTTCAACAATTCACACATGTAACTGTGTATTCCCTGCACATAGCTACCTTCACACACATACGCACACACACACCCACACACACACATACGCACACACACACACACACACACACACACACACATGTGGTGTGGTCCGGAGTGGTCCCATGTGCAATGCCGCCGACCCGCTGACAGCCTCAGTGTGACTCCTATTAGCAGAGCCCGTCCCCCATTAGGACCCTGTCCTCCCGCTCCGTCTCCAGGACAATGGGAGCCGCCCCAGCTACAAAGTTGCCGTGACGACCTCCGTACCGCACCCTTTTCCCGGGGAACTTTTTTAAGGGCTCATCCATTCATAGGGCAGCTGTGCCATCGCATTCCACATAGGGTGCTAATCAGCGTACAATATGGGAATGGTGTGGACTGGGGACCACACACACTAGGGAGTGCATTGTGTAAGCACGGTGTAGCCCTGTTCCTCAACACTCCCCTTGGTCCTCAGAGCCATTTTGCCATTGGCCGCTGAAGTGCCAGTGCAACGGATGATGGAGTGAAAGCTATGCATGCATTATCTCAATAGGTGATGCTATGCATGGCACAATAACTATCTAGTCCCATGGAGATAGACGTGTGAGTTCAGTGGCAAGACACAATGGGTTTCTTCAGCGTGTGTATCTAGACATGCACACATGCACACGGCCAGACACAAGCACACACACAAGCACACACTCCATAAGTTCTCCATCGTCTACACCGGAGCAGAGCCAATTTGCCAGCAGAGCCTTCTGTTATTTCCAAGCAGGCACAATGAACACCCACGGAGAGACGTATAGCCAGAACATCATCTTCCCATTCGGAATCACATTACATTGTGTGGAGAGGATTATTGTCAGCAATACATTGTCTGACAAATACGGGCATTTGTCAGTCAAATGCAAAAGTAATGGCTTCGAAACGAGCGAGCCAATGAATCCTCTCAGATTGGTCTTGGCGGAAATGGGCATAAATTAAGATCCAAGTATATTTTACCACTTCTGAATGGCCATAGTACATCAAAACAAAGGAGGCCCATGGCAAACGTTTGAACAGGCAGCAACTTGGGAAAAGCATAACGATAAATGTCTACAGAATTGAGTGATTCCAACGCCAACCAACACTCACCATTATCCTCATAAAAATAGATCTCACAAACCAGTAATAAAATGCCATCGTAAAGATAGCTCTAATTATTTTTGTGATGATTGCATGCTCCCTCGATTCTCTCTTCAGGCACTCATTATTTCTAATTAAGCTTGTCCACTGGCCTGTAAACTGAACTCGAGATCATTCTAAGATTATGCTCTTGTTGATTATTTTATCTCCCCTTGAACCATAAACCATAACTGTGCCTATTATGAAATGTGCTCTGTTCAGCTGTGGAATGTCTGGATGGTAGTCTGGGTCAGTGTGTTCAAACTGTTGTGATAAGTTTCTGTAGGTATGTTTGTTTGCATTCAAACAAACAACAACTACCTCCCGTCGCTATCCACGTGTACTCTCTGTTGAAGACCGAGCAGTGTAACAAGGTCACGTTCCCTAGACAGCTGGCCAATGTTGTGTTTTTCCCGTTTTTGGTGAGTTAACGATGTCATATCCAGCTTGCGTATGAGGGCACACATGGTGTCCACTGTGTGTTTGGGATTCAGAGTGTGTGCCTCTCGTTCCCTTGCTGATAAGTGTGAGGTGAAGTGGGATGTGAAATAGGAGCCGAGCTCGGCCTGAACACACAAAAACAAAATGGTCTATTAGGACTGGAACAACACGGCCGAGGCGGAATGCCAATGCTGTGGTTTCTCCTGGGTTCCCAGTCCATGACTTTGCACTTCATTTGGCCTAGCTTTGTTTACAACCAAAGGGCAAATGATTGACAAGATTAGGACATGGCCGGAATCCAGAATGCAGGGAAGAAATGTCTATTCGTTTGTAATTTAAGAGCATATCATTATATGTGCTCCCCCTACGTTGGAAAGCTGCCTTCTTATTTGTAAGATTGTCTGCTTGAGTAGTGCTGCACCTTGACCAAAATATGGTCTTCAAGTCCTGGCTATCTTTCTCTGAGCCTGCACCAGTCAATCTGAAAAGCGAATGGCAAAGTAACTCTAACAGACATTTACAGAGCAGCAGTGTTACATTCAGGAACCAGATCGATATCCCACGTCTGAAGCTCACAGTCAAGTGTTTTCTTTCCTCTCTTCCTTTCTGGCCTGAGAACATGGTCACAATCGAACTCTCATTACCGCCCACTCCTCCATACAGTCCCCCGGCACTTTCAACAATTAGCCAGGTGCAATTAAATGTTAGGCAAACAGCCTATTGACCGAACTTTGCATTCCGGAAACCTCCCAGACATGTGTGAACGGTTGTTTTGTTTGGGAGCGTCCCTGAGTGGTTCTCACCTGTTGGTATAATGAACCTGCCAAAGCCGCGGAGACAGCTTTTGTCTTTAGGAACGATTGCATTGAGCCGTCCTACAGATTAAACTCTGCATGGACTTTCCGGTGCTCGTTTTCTGCCTTGCCATGCGTGCAGAGTCATTGGGGGAGGACGAAGTGAAGCAGCACTGGGATCACGTAGGGACCCCCCTGTGCACACACCGTCAAAAAGAAATTGGATCGGGTTCGCAACTTCAGCGGCAACCCGTTGTCGTGTGTCAACTTGTTTGCTCGTCAAATTGATGGCAGTCTTTAAAGTCCGCTCCCCCTGGAGGACTGTCAGCTGAGACGAGGTTTGGTTTGTGCCTCGGTGTCCCTGAGCAGCCAGTCAGGACGGCAGCAGGCCACGTGTACGTCACGCCAAGGCTTTGGAAAGGTATTGATGTGTCACCAGTCTGCCAGGCTGCACTAGGGGTGGGGCAGTACATCTGTGCCCAGGTCTGGCGTAGGCCTGCTAGGGACTGCTGCTGCAGTTTGACCCCCTGCCTGGAAAGCTAGAGCAGGGGATTGGAGGGTGGGGGGGTGAAGACAGCCGTCTGTAGCTCCCTCGCCCTGTCCTCACTGAGAGCAGAGAAGAAGTAGGCATGCAGCCAGGGATGTGGCCAGGCTGCAGGTGTTTCACGGCTGCCAGTTGTCCCCCACCCCCCACACAGCTGGATATGCCACTTCAGCAGGCAAGGCGGCGTTGGTAATTGGGAGTCTTTTGGCAACAAACGCCATGTGGAGTTGACCCTGGATCAGTGAGCAGTTGGCACGGCCTGCCATTAGAGCGCAGCGCCCACCACTGCCCATATGCCAAGATGTCATAATTGGCACCTCCGTCCTACGTGTTCAGCTGCTAAGCCAGAGGGAAAAGGGCCTTGGAGCAACATGGCCACCCGTCCCCCAGAGTCGCGCCGTGTCCAATCGCGCCACACAAACATGAGAAACCCCCCCGGCTCACTTCGCCCTTCCTTTGTATCCTGGCTCGATCGACTAGACGCTGCACCTCAAAGCCACGTCGAGGGCCAGGTGTGATACCTCTCAGACTCGTGCTAGGCAAAGGGTTTGCGGGTATTCGCGGCACAGTAATGTCAACGATACTGCTGTGAAAGGAACAATAAGTGGGAGTGACAGGGCGCATGCTTGTGGTCTGGGGATTAGTTGATCTCCAGAGACGCACGCTTCACTTTAGGCCACGAGGGGAGGAAGGCAAACAAAACGTGGGCCGACCTCCCACCAGCCCCAGCCTCTAAACCCTGAGCAAACTCTGGCTAATGGCACAACAAAGACACAATTAGCCATGACCCTATGGATATTAAATTGGGATACACCCCTCCAATTTGCACCCGGTTCGTTTGCACCCTTCGGATGTTTAGCATTTCATGAATCTCCCCCTTCTACCTTTCCACATTCATTTAACGCCGCTCTCGTTTTCCATTAAAGCTCGTTTGCAGATGAATGCAAGGCGCTCATTTAAATATGCATTGAAATACCTCCCCCCCTCCTATCCCCTCAAACAAAGATGCTAATATTGCTAAACCACAAACCATGACCGCCTCACTTGGGCTGGTGTACTCCAGCCTTGTCTCGTTTCGCAGCTCTAGCACTCTGGAGCACCTCTCTGCAGACTGACCTCATGCACCCGCCGCTGCGGCGCTCTGAGGCCACCCGCCAGAGAGAGGCACCTTAGCCACTCACCGGGTCGGACTCCTTCCCCTGCAATCAATGCACGGAGAGCTCCAGAAGATTGGAGTTCATTCCAATCAACACTAGAAAGAGAAAACAGTGAGGGACAAGAGTGAAGGGGTCTGAGCCATATTGATTGTTGCAAAAGAAGATGAATGATTTGTCAGCCCTGATATCTGAAGAACTTTAGATGGGATTGCTTTACCACTGTTCTCTGTGCCTTTTGCACTTGGCTGAGCCTTGAAAAATATCTCAACTGAGGCCTAATAACTGTTCAGGGTGCCGTTCGCCTTCGGGCCTTTTAAGATTTACTCGTGTTGAATATTAACCAGAGAAAATCCTGTACATTCCGTCTTCTTAAAGGGGTGATATTTGTGGATTAAATAGTAAGCAATGTATAACCACAGTTCATGTCATTAACTAGTATTAGGGTGGTCTTTCTAGCATCACCACAGATTTGATATTCTCATTTTCAACATGTTAAATGTACATAAGGCTATATAATTACATTGCAAACCGAATGAAACAACTTTAAAGTATCATCAAACTGAACGAAAAAATAACCTCTAGGTCAAAGAGTTTAGGAACAGTGTGCCCTGTGTGTTCATTTGCATGGTGCTTGTGTGCCTGCATCGTCCCCAACGGCAGGCCACCCAAGTGTGTCATCGCTAAAACATCACAACGGTCCGCAGACGCCCCTAAAACAACGGTGCCACACACCAGCAGCCACCAACTCAACCCAGCCTTGACCGCCAGCTGGGTCCCCCCCCCCCCCCCCTCACTCCGTCTCATCCCCGCGTGGGGCTGATGAGCCGGGCTCAGTAACAGGTAGCATCCCCAGGTGCGGGGGCCTTCTCCCGGGTCGCTAAGCCACAGCACACCGGCCCCGATAAAGCTGCCCTTAATTAGCCAAGAGGGGGGCTGTGATTGGCCAGTAATGGGCCGTTATGAGAGCCATGCCGGTGCGTGAGGGGGGGATCCAGGGTGGGGTCCGGGGATCCCCCCTACTTATTTGGAGATGCATTATGGATTTCCCCATCTGGCTATTCAGGAAGGGAGGAGTGGGGGAGGGAATGATGAGCTGTGGGGCGGCTTAAACAAAGATGCAGGGAGAGAGAGGGGCGTGTCGGAGATCACACGCTGAATTATGGTGGCCACCACTGGGCTATTGTGTAGCGTGATGGGTTGGCCATTCCCAGCTGGGGCAGCCCAAATTGTTCTTTTATACTCTTTATTTCTGCCTTATTGGTGCCAGAGGGGCTCTGGGAATGATTAACAGGCAGCACAATGAGCTAGACTCATTGTCAACCTTTCCTTCTCAATTTACCCTCTCCATTTATTCCTCTGTCGAGATGATGCAAATGCTCGGACCTCGCTTGGTTAACCGCATCGCAGTTGAGCAGACTCTGGAAAATTAGTTGGAAAAACACAGTGGGGTAACTGCCCAGATTTATTTGCTAAGAGGAGCCGTGATTGTTTGTTTTTTATAAAAGTAGAAACTTTTCCTTAAAGTTGGTCGAGAATAAATAAAAGAAAAAGTAAATTCCCTTCGACGATCCACGTGGATAGTGCATTTTCTCAAATTGCTTTAGAAGTTACTGTTGTACGGCACAGGCGATATCCTGTCGACAGTAATCTCGGAAAAATGCAGTTTTGTCTGAACACCACTTAAACAGTTGCCCAAACAGCATGCGACCTGGAGGCCCTTAGCCCAGCCAAATCTCCCATCATGCCGGACTCAAGCCAACACCCCCCTCTCCCCCCACCACTCCTTCTCTGCATCTTAGTAATGATTCCATCTGATGTCCATTTCTCAGCCCACCTCCAGCTCCCAGGGGGCCTGAAAGATGCCGAACAGACGCCAGCTTAACAAAGCCCCTCAGAGTCTTCGCGTGCCCCTGCTCCGCCATCTTCATGAGCCCAGCTTGATAGTTTACTTGGCAATTAGGGCAGAGACGAGTGGCTCTTTTATGAGTTGGACAAATGAAAGGGCTGGCTGGAGCAGCTCCGGCTCCTGCTGGTCCTCCCTTGAAGCTGACTGAGCCCTGGCCACCAGTTCCCTTCTCTCAGATCTCTCACACTGAAGCCATTAGCTCACTAGCCCGCTGGCAGGAGCTAATCGTGGGCCTCTCAGGAAATGTCCGCTGTCGTAATGAAGATGATGCCCCCATTTCGGGGCCTGAGATCTGAGGATGTTGGATTATGGAGACCAGAGGTGTTAGGGTCTGTGGAAACAGACACACTTTTAATTTGTGGTTTGGATGTTATAAAAGCAAACCTTGACGTCAACAATGTGTATATTCAATACAATGTATAGAGAGTGACTCAAAAGGAAATGCTTCATATGTAACTTTGACCCTTTTTGATTATTTTATGTTTTTTTCACTTCTGAAATGATAGAATATGTGTAAAGACAATATGCCTTCATATAGCTAACCATTATCATGAGTTCAGAGCAGAAGCCACACATACATACGGGTCCACACAAATATGAAGTACGAAAAACAATGCTTATAAGGACTGCATTTTACAGTTAAAATTTCAAAGTTGAATTAAGATTACTATTGTCAGCAAGCCAAATTTATTTTCACTGTTAAGTTGTTTGTCAAATTGCATTGGTACAGAGTAAATTTAAAGCACAAGTAGACATTGCAGTGATTAAGTACCTCTGCTGCCTGACATCTTAACACAAGCAACCACGCAAAAACCAACACACGTGTCACACGCTGACTCCGCCACAAAGAGGTGACAGGGTGGGTGCAACTCCTTCAGTGTGCTCCCCGAAGGACTCCAAACACAAAGCTATCACACACACACACACACACACACACATACACACACACACAAACACACACCAACACAGACACACACACATACACACACACACACACACAGAAACGCACACACCAGCACAGTGCAGAGAGCCTTGTAATTAGGGCAGAGCACATTTCATTGCGGTCATTATGACAGCTTGTTAAGATTTGATGCTCGATTGACTCTCAGATTGGTGTGGAACAGTGTCCTCCACTTCGTCACACGTAACGGCTCTGCGTGTATAAAAATCCATCCAGTACTGTTTCATCCGTTGTTGTGCTAATGGCTGTTTACATTCTAAATAATTGAGGGACGCGTATGGCTGCAAACAAAGCGGTTCAAAGTTTCCGCTCAAACATATGATATTTTCCAAACAGCCAAAGATCACTTATTGAGGGCACGTCATTATTTTTGTGAAAAACAAGTTAAATTACATGTTGCGTTTCCAAAGGAAAAAAATATCATTTGTTTTTTTTTGACGTTGCAAGGTTGGAGTGGTCTCTGTAATTCCCAACACAAAGCAATCAGCTAGTCCTTGTCTTCTTTGCTAAGCGCCCTGATATGGGTTTTTGGAAAGGGGTAAAAAAAAATGCGTACCATACTATTTTCATTACCCAAAATTAAACAGTAGATGTGTTTAGAAACATTTGTCAGCACACGAACATTTTACAACAAAAGAAAAGAGAGAAAATCTGCCATTGACTCAAACTTTCACTATGAATGTACTATTGACGTTTTAATTTGAGCACAAAATTGTGTTTGGGGTTTATTCAGGGTAATTTTCAGATATTTTGTTCTCCTAAATCAAGATAGATGTGTCAATTATTATTTACCATTTTTTTCTGTTCAAGCAGCTACTCCATTTCCCTTAGCCTGTTCTATGAGGAAACTCTCACAACAACTAGCACTACTAGCACCCAACATCCATACATGTGTCCAGCCTGGCCCTGAGTGATTATTGCTCATAGAAAGAGGCAGCCCTTTAATTACCCAGCAGGCCTCTGGGGAGCCATTACTGCAGGGAATCTTGCCCCTCTTTATTAGCACATTTTAATATGGGCTAAGAAAGGGGACATGGCTGGGACCACTCGTTTCCCTAACCTGGGGCACATTTATCCCACCACTGGGGGTACTAGGTCTGCTCCGCTTGAATATGCATGGTGGGCCATGAGCCGTGGGGGCGTCCCATGGTGTCCGGACCTGTGACAGGGGTGATGGACGAGCGTGGAGGGCATCATCTGGGATACCCTGTCCTCAACAAAGGAACGGCAGGCTGCATCGTTGTTAATGAAGAGGACGTAGAAATGTAGCGTGTAGTGCACCGGCTTCCAGACATGCCTCCACTGACAAGAGCTGCTGGATTTAAATTCCACCATCTTATAAGTCGCTCAAACGGAGGGACGGCCGATTGCAGTTCACATTCAATCCTTTGAGGTGTGGCTGTGTGCTACACTTTTGACAATTAGACATTGTGGCGCTCTGCACTGAGCTTCGAAGGCCACTGTTTCACGTTTGTCTGTGGCACACGCAGCAATTGCAAACGTGAGATGTGCCCACCGTTAAGAAGTGAACCCTTTCCGTGGACGAGCCAAGTCACCTCCGTTCAAAAAAGTGAGCGAGCACATTAAAGTGTAGGTAGTAATCCAGCCGAGGACAAACTAAATCTCCCCCAAGGCTCATCCATACACCTACTTAAACCCCAATTTAATCGAAAGTCACTCCAAGGGGAAAAGGGCATGCCGACTCTTTCTTCTCTTGTTCATTCCCTGGTTCGCTCTCTCCATCTCTCATTAAGTCAACGTGCACGTGACTGGAACATTCGGACCGTCTTTAAAGACTCAGCTGCTCATTTGAAACAGAGCCAAGTCCACCGAGGTCTGGCGAAGGGAGAGGCTGATTATCGGTCCTGATTAATGCATTTTCCCTCCTTAAGACGAGGATATAGGGATTAGGTGTGGAATAGCGAGGCGCATGTTGACAAGCGCACCCTGACCTCGGAAAGTGCACCGATACGTCCTCTGTTGCTTAAGTGGCCACAGAAGTGTATCAAGCCTCTCCAACACATAATAACAACTCCCCAAATCCAATTACCGGTGGGATTACATCGCCTCTCCATGCAGGGGTATATGCACAGTGGTCACGGTGTGACTGGGTGTGTCTGTGCGTCTCGAGTGAGGGGAGAAAGCGTGTACTGGCAGCTGTCCCCACCATGAGCTGGCACGCATTCAGGGTCTATCACTACACGCCGGCCTCGTCACAGTTTCGTGTGAGTGGAAGTTTAGCCTATTTTGCGGCTGCTGATTTTATTTTCCAAAATGAAATGTTTAGTCAAGTGATCTTTGTCAAATTGTCTATCCTTATCTTTCTTTTAGTCTTTATGTCTGTCTGTAAATGAGTTTTGATGTGTGTCCCTGTGTGTATGTGTGTGTGTGTGTGTGTGTGTGTGTGTGTGTGTGTGTGTGTGTGTGTGTGTGTGTGTGTGTGTGTGTGTGTGTGTGTGTGTGTGTGTGT
>JAVQJS010061169.1:0-10912 GCA_036024795.1 Galaxias rostratus | reverse complement strand
GTGTTTTACTGAGCAAAACTGAAGTCTGACAGGCTGCTATATATATATATATATATATATATATATATATATATAAAGAGAGAGAGAGAGAGAGAGAGAGAGAGAGAAAGATTGTTGATCTGTTAAAGTAGTAGGTAGTAGTATGTCTGTCCCGCTCCTGTGAGCTAGGCCTATATAGTTGAGCTGTGACCTGTATAATTTACCTTACGTATAACACAATAGCAGCTCACGTAGCAGGTGGCCCAATAGGTCGAGATCTTTCCTAGATAAACTGTTGGTACATTTTTAACGTCTTTCCTGTTTATGTGTCTTGAGGCAATGGAAGATCTAGTCTCATAAAAGATGTAGTTGTTATAATATAATGTGTAGGAAAAAAGTGCGAGAGGAAACATGGGTAAGGGGGTGACAATCAATCCTTCATCTTCATCTTCAATCCATCAATCTTTTGTTTTCATAATAATTAAGACTTTTGCTCTGCTTAAAGTTTAAGTTTTGCAGTGTTTGTTGTAAGACTGAGGTTACCCAGAACATTATTAATTAATTAATTATACGTTTTTGTAAAGCTTGTTCGATTTTTTTTCTAATGTCAACTAATTATACTTCCATCCATCCATCCATTAGTATTACCCCTTAACCCAATGCAGTGTCGCGGGGGGCTGGAGCCTATCCCAGCCGACATGGGGCTAGAGACAGAATACACCCTGGACAGGTCGCCGGTCCATCGCAGGGCCTGATTATACGTGAGATTTTTAAAATATTTTAAAAGTACAGTTAGGCGGCATGGTGAATGCCATGTGTTTCCCTTGGCGATTTAGGAATGAAAGGACTGAGCTTACGGTTTCAAGCCCACGCACGCCACCCAGTGGTTAAATAATTTGGACATGCCCGCATCGGGGAACTATGTACGTTTTCAGAAATGTTTAAATACACGTTGTCACACAGTATGCATCCAATGTGAATTTTCGTATGTCTAAATGTTATTAAAACCACTATAGCCTACCTATTGGTCACCAAATAGTTTAGATCAGTGGATGTAACGACGCCGTGGACTCGCCCTTTAAGTGCAAACGAACCAGAGCAGCCACACAATCGACTGCTAGGGCAGGAAACAGCACATACTTCTGTGAGGATTCTTCCCAAATACTTTTTCATAAAAAAATCTTTGGCCAGTGGTGAACAATCCAGCCTTACTCTATGGTTGTCAATGGAACGTATATTTTAGAATAAAAATAGTCTGACATGATACTGCTCTTGAACTGATGAAGTTCACCAGAGACATTTGCAGGTTACTGGGAATTGGCGGCGGTAAGTAGCGATCAAAACTTGGGCTCTATTTTCCTCCCCGTCAACAACTGTGGAGCTCAGTTATTTTTTTTTCTTCTGGTTTGTCTTACATTAAATGTACAAACTCGTTTACCAACTATCAGTGAGCACTAGCGTACTTGGTCCTCTGGTAGTTTAGTTTGATTAAAACTGACATTTGTTAGAGCGAAGCACTGCGTTAGTAAGTAGATTTGGTTTAAACATTTTTTTCTAATCCTGTTTCACTTTGTTGGCTACACACAAATGCCGACAGGCGCATCGATATTTGTAAGATTTAATTTCGAAATGTAAACTCATTAACGCGCATTGCTTAGGAAAGAGTGTAAGTGCTATTTAAAGTAACCCCCCACCCTAACCCCAAACATACACAACAATAACGTTGCACGGATAACTCCCGGGCAAATCTAGAAAGAATACATCTAGAACGTCATCCAACTGCAGGATTCTACCAATTTAGGCAACATATCGCATTGTATCATTGAACTTGTCTAGTTTTGTAGAGGTCTGCGATTTACCGGTCTCGCTTTACGTGATTTAGTCGGAATGGAGTAATTCATATAACGAAACCCAAGTCACCGATCATCCGGTTGAAACAAAGACAAATTCTCGAGCGCATTCTACTGTACGTTCTACGTAGATACATACACAAAAATGTTTTGACTGACATGAAAAATACATGTGCTTGTCTTGATGATTGTAAACCTGAAATAAGTGTTAAGATATAACAAGAATAGAATTTGTCTTCAGGACCTCTTTGGATTTAATAGAAATCACCCCAAAACAATAGTATTGTTTTCATTCGTAAACAAATAGAGTTTAAGTCGTGAGTGTTGGTAATGATGCTCAATCAATTTTATTTGTATGGCACATTTCATACACAGAGGCAATTCAATGTGCTTCAGAGAGGATTCCTTTTTTTATGATGGATAAAAAAAATAAAAATTATGTTCGGATTTTTAAAGAACCAGTCGACGTTTTCTTTTACTCAAGTTCAGACATGTACGATTGTTTGCTGAATCACAGGGCTTCTGACTCACCTGCGTGCAATGTCTATGTAAAATTATATGTGACTTGTGTGTGTGTGTGTGTGTGTGTGTGTGTGTGTGTGTGTGTGTGTGTGTGTGTGTGTGTGTTCTTTTTTTAGTTTGCAAGCACAGATCTGGGTACAGTATTTGCAGAAATGCTGAAAGAATGCAGTTGTTCTTATGATTAGAATTGAGACAGAAAGAACATAAGCCAGAGGGAAAAAGATAGACGTGAGGAAAACACAGAGTGTGTGTTTGCATCTTGGTGGGTTTACATTACATTATGCAGAGAGACAGATGCATGCAGAGGAATAATCACACCAACAGTACCATATCCTGGACCCACTTCCTATTCCTACTGTGTAATTCTGGCAACCTAGTACTGTGTGTGTGTGTGTGTGTGTGTGTGTGTGTGTGTGTGTGTGTGTGTGTGTGTGTGCGTGTGTGCGTGCGTGCGTGCGTGCGTGCGTGTCCCTTCCTCCCTCCCCTTTGTTCCCTCTCAGTGTTGTTCAAGCTTTTATCAATGTTGCGGAATCGGGCCTGCTGGCCTTGAGAAACGACTACAGGTGGTGTTCCATATCCCAGCACAACACACACTGCGTTTTCCCAAGCAGGGAACTGAGGCTCGGTCTGTTCTGTTCCGAACGGGCCTAACAGTGCGGGCTTTGAAGAATCAAACGGAGTACAGTACAGTCTGCTCCCAGTACATTTAGATAGCCCGGTAAATCTGCTGCCCCCCCCCCCCTAAAAAATGTTTCTGTGTGGTGAAGTGTCTGTTTGTTTTGCTCTATGGCTGCCATTTTATGTCTGTGGGGTTTTATCAAACTCTCCACTGATCTTCATATGCTGTGGATTGACTCCTGCAGCACCAAGTCATTCAGCTGAAGTCAAACAGGCTCTCAGTTTCTCTGTGCCTGGATTATTTATCTAAGTCTATATAAGTCTCCTAATTTCATACTCCCATGTTCAAAGAGTTACTCTTTAACCTCTTATGTCACTGATGCACACATACACACACACACAGACACACACAAACACACACACACACTATAACACATTACCTCGAACCCCTCGACACACAGGCACACACTCACCTACACTCACATACACACCCTCACGTAAACACTCTTAAACACATTTCCGCCAACTCCCCGGCACACAGACACACACTTACATAAACAAACACTCTAAAACACATTACCGCCAACCCGTCTACACACACACACTCACATACACACACATACACAAACACACTAAAACATATTACCTCCAACCCCTCGACACACAGACACACACTCACATACACACACTCACATAAACACTCTTAAACACGTTACCGCCAACCCGCCAACACACACACACACACACACACACACACACACACAGACCATACACACACACACAAACCACACACACGCTAAAATCCAAACATCCCATTCCTCTCTTTCATTTCCCCTCTTTAGTTTCCTCTTTTCAACAAGCCTTCGCTCCGTTGCAAGTGGGTTTGTAAGGTCGGCGCCGGCTGATAGAGTTCCTCCGCGTTCTCCGTGCCGGACGCTCTATTCCTGGACAGAGCTCCCGGCCCTGCCGTCCACCAACAGACGTCTGGAGCTGCAGGATAAACAATGGCCTCCTTTAGACCTCTGGTCTACATTCGTTGTAAACAAAACAACTGCTAAATACTTTTTGTTATTAATTATTATTATTATTTTTATTACATGTCATCTTTATTGACAGACAGCATGGGCCATTAGAAGAACATACAACGCAAATAACGTACACATAACATACATTGTTCAGTAGCACCACTTACTCCACTACTATACATTAATAAATATAATAATAATCAAACACAATAACGCTTCTCTTTACATGGTGTTTCCTATTCTTCACAAAATTCCTCTTTACCAATATTGTGTGTTTTAAGGTGGCAATGACTCTAGATATAGAAAAGTAGTTAGGTGGACAGGTAGTGTGTGTGTGTGTGTGTATGTATGTGTGTGTGTGTGTGTGTGTGTGTGTGTGTGTGTGTGTGTGTGTGTGTGTGTGTGCGTGTGTGAGTGAGTGCGTGAGTGTGTGAGAGAGAGAGAGAGAGATTGTGATTGTGATGATGGGAACGTGTTTCCCCTGGTCCTCACCTAAAGCAGGAGGTGTGTCTGGGCAGGATGGAAGATGTAATGGTGTGGTGGGCTGCTCCATCTTGGTCAGTGGTGCTGTGGCTGTATTGTTCAATACAAACAGACATTCATTATGGACAGGCTCACAGATTCACTTCTTTTATTTGATCAGGTGATCTCAAGTGAAATGAACTTTCACGTCGGATTGTGGTTTGAGCAGTTCTATAACAATGATGTGAGGTCACTGCTGACAGTAGTGGGCAAACCATTTTTTTTCTTACAAGCAGGAACGTTTAAAAATGTGCCATTTCCACTGAAACAGGTGAAGGGGTTAAACAGTCACACCTCTGCATGTCAGGAGATAGCTTGAAAGGACTTTTATTGTACATCTTACTGCTAAAGTTATTAAACATTGACCATGAGTCCAAAGTCTGGCAATACAAATAGAACACAAATAATATAAACCTTTGGGCCTGATGTTAAATTTACATTAAACCTTTGTGGTCTGGGTCCACTATATCAGTCATAGACATTTTTATTTTCTTATCTTGTTGTCTGTTTGCCTTTCATTATAATTTAGTACTCACTTAGCTACCAAAATCACCTTTCGTTTACAGACTTGGTGTGAAACTTGTTTGTCCTAGCTCTAGGAGTTTTCATTTAGATACACACGTTGCACCATCATTTTCCAAGTGAAATACCAAGTTGAGCAGCCGTACTTACCAGGCTCCTGGGACTGATTCTGAAACCGCGTTTTAGGTTTATCCTGCCATAGGTCAAGAACTATTTGGTGGACCAGGTAGTCAGCTCCTGAGCCACCTACAGACCTGTTGTACAGCCGGACAGCCACGAAAAAAATGCTGGTCTGCTTCAGGTAAAACATGATATATTCCATAGAACATAGCACACACAGCAGCAGCAGCAAGGAGAAGAGCTTTTTCTTCATCTTCCCTGACCAACCGTTGTCTCGACAAACTGAATCTGATGAATGCCAATAAGGAAGCAGTCCGTTCAGTGTGACTGGAGCACATGCAGCAAACAGAGGCTCACAACAACCGGAAAGACGAGGTGTGTAGGTCTGTCCCTTATCAAATGGCACTAAACCCAACGGACGACTCAAGAGTTGGCGTAAAGTTGTTGGGAGGTTGATTTCATGACTTGGTCTTTCGCTTTTTCACTGTAGACGTTGCTTAGTCTATTTGCCCTCTGGCACTGTACTCATTCCAGATCCTTTAACCCTGCCCATCCTATTATACCCATTCTATGTGGCTGGGTGTTGTAGCATTGTTGATGAATCAGTGCTAAGTCGAGCTGAAAATCCACTGTCTGAAGCTGCATGTGTCATAGAACACGGGTGTTGTTGTTTTGAGAAGCTGTAGTTATGCTAGAAAGCGTGAAGTGTTGAGATAAATTGCTGTCATTAAACCCTACAGCACACAAATGATGTGAAATAAAAAGTCCCTTAAGTGTGATCCTAGTCTGCGTGCGAAAGGAGGCATTCTAAACTAGCACACCTTTGTGAACCTGTTCGACAGGTTCTGGTTGAGCCACACCGGGTAGGCAGAGAAGTTTGCCTTGTACATGAAATCAACGTTTGTCTGTTTTCCCATGTTATTGCGTTTGGATGTGATTTTTTTACGTGCGCTTGTCTCTATACTTAATATGTTCCTTTTTCCTTTTATCTGCATTGTCCACTTTTTGCTGCTGCAATGTAAATTCTTCCGATGTGAGACAAATAAAGGAATTCTGATTCTGAATCCGATGGTCAACTACAACAAAAAATCAACAAATAAAACATATTCATGATGAAACTTATTTATGTTTACCACCTTTCGGTAGTTGTCTATGGACCATTCGCTCATCCCACTGTTACTATGGTTATTACTTGTGTTTGTCTTAGTGTGTGTACGTATTGATATTTTAAGTGCACAGCAAAACACTTTCAGAAGACTCTGAAACTCGGGACTGAAAAAGCTACACCTGGTGTCATGGGGATGGGCTCGGTGGTTAACTCATTTAGATTATCGATCACAATCCTAGGGCTGACAGGCAGGTTTCTCTGAAGACAGGAAGAGAATCAGGACACTCCCACAGTCATGACTACACTTTGAGCAAGTTGAGCCAGGCGGGTTAAAAAGATCCAACACTGTGTTTGTTAAAGGATTTGTAAGCAACTGTAAAAAACGTACAAAATAAATTAAAAAAAGTTAAAAAAAGCTAAATATAATATTTTCAGAACAATTATGAATATAGAAACAGATAAAAAAAAGGGTATTGGTCGGTAGTCTGTGCTGCTTTTTCAATATTACATGCAATAATCATTAATACATTACTTTATAGGCGGCTTTCTAGACACCCAAGGAAACTGAACATGGCATTGAATAAGCAAACAATATATACAAATATACACAGAAATAGTGTAATATAAAATTTCAAATGCAATAAACATAGACAAGCACAAGGGTTTTAAGACAGGGAACATCCAGCATATACAAAAGTAAAAAGTAACAAACTAGGGGTGAGTTAAGTAAAACGTGCGTTTTGTGTGTTTGTAAAATGTCAGGGGTCAAGAGTTCAGCACGGGGACCAGATTTACAGAGAGAAGGAGCAGCAGCACTGAACACTGTCTCCTATGGAGCAGAGTCTGGATTAGCAAGTAGTAAGGAGACCAGATTCAGAGGAGTGGAGGGTATGAGAAGTGCTAGTCCATGTGGAGATTTATAGGTGAGAAGTGAAAATTTGAAGGAAATGTAAGACTCGATTGGGAGCCAATGCAGATGCAAAAGAATGGGAATGATATGTAGCCAGGCTTTGGAGATGGTTAGACTCCTCGCAGCTGAATTCTGACAGGTGCGAGTTGACAAAAGCATGAATGAATGTTTCAGCAACGGCCACTGTTATGAATGTTCTGCGTCTGGAGATGTTTCTCGGCAGAAGGCAAATTTGGTGACAGCTTTTTTGTATTCCATGGAGACTGGAATCCAACACCACACCGGGATTTCCGACCTTGGCAGGAGAGTGGACAGAGGAGACGCCAACACAACTGATTATCAAATTCATACGGCGTTTGCTTTTACTTCCTCCACCAGTGAGAGGCTTTGTTTGCACTGCGTAAATTAGGAAATATCAAAGAGCACCTAGAAGTTTTGTACATGTTAAACGTTGACTTTTCCACGACTTTCCAGCGCTAGTGCACCGACTTGGTTTTCAGCACAGTATGTATGGTCTGTAAGTGTACAAGGCCTGGTTGGTGCAGGGCCTGGGGGTTAATGATCTCTCGGGTAAGATCAATCTCAAAGACCAATGTTTACAATTCCACTGCTCACTAACATGGCTGTGAATTGCAAAGTAAGGTCAGGTTGACAGTCTCTAGCATAATAATTGCGTACGTGTATGTGTGCGTGATTGTCTGCACATGTGTGTGTACACGAGTGTGTGTATATTTGTAAAATACTTGGTGGTACAGTAGTCAGGTCACTATCACTAGAATCAATCAAGGTCAAAGGTTGGACGATTGCGTCACAGGATCCAAACCAGGAAATAGGACTGTTGCTGTCGCTGTCTCACAAACAGAAATCCTCTGCCTTTTGGGTTCAACACCTCCAGGCTCGTGTCTGGACTCTCACCACAGAACCCTACACTCTGTTTTACCCAGGAAATGGCAGGAGGTCCAACTGAGGGGTGAGTAGCACAAAAACATTTTGTTGAGTTTCATTCCATGGATAAATAGAAAAGAGAAGAGAGAGCAATGTGGTTAGCAGCACAGCGTGAGACCCTGTCACACTCTCTACATGTTTTAGCCTGGAAACAGCCCTGAGATTAAGCGTGTACAGTCTGCCACAAATCAGTTAAATGTTGTAGCCGCCAATTGTTTCTGGCTCATTTGTAATCCATCCGTTTGCATATATGCAGCAAAACTGTTGAGTTACCTCTACCTTAGCCATTTTGCTCACATTTTTTTCAGTTACTGTGGGCCCGTTCCTATAGATGTATTACAGGGCATTCTGTGCAGTATTTAATGCATGACTGATAGGAGGCTCTGATGATTTCTTTTATTATACATTATTTATGTATTTACTATAATATACATATCACTGTGTTTGTTGAACAGAGACTCCGTGGAGGATGCATGTTCCAATGGGATCTCTATGAACCTCTTCCTGCATCTTTCTCTCATCCCTTCTGTGAGTAGAACCAGCACTGGCCCAAACTTGTCCTTGTACCAACTTCCAAAATTAAAGTTGCGAGTGCACATACATTATTATCTGAAATACAGGGGCTCAGAAGTAAACTTGAAACTTGAAATTAAAAAATAATTCCATCAAGTTTAACGGTCTGAATTTGAATTTGATGCCAACGTTTCAGCTGGTTATGAGGTGCTATAGTACTGCTGTCACTAGCTATGGAGGGTGGTCTATATTTCATCTGGTTGTAATGTACAATTGCTGTCACTAGCTAAGGAGGGTGGTTTATGTTTCAGCTGGTTATAATGGTAGTACTGTCAGCTCTGCAGCGTCGTGCCGGGAATCTCGCCATTGACCAGAAACTACCCTTCATGGCAGGACGCTTTGCCATCGTTGTGTAAGTCTTCCTCGATGGCTTTCTATCAAATGAAGGATGTTTTTGTGTAAGATGTGTTACATATGAAGGAAAACATAATGGCATTTGGGCAGGCAATGCAAATTTACTTGTATGAAGCACTTTATACATATAGGCAATTTACAGTGCCTCACATGTGGCTAGCATGCAACTGGAAAACAAGGAATATAATGATATTATTATATCTTTTCAATAAACATGCTTGTTGGTTTCTAATGTATCACAAAATCTAACCCATATGTCTGTTGGCAGAAACATCTGTAGTAGAAAGGTAATCTTTGATGAGCTTTTTTCAGACCTGTTTGGTCACTTTGAAAAAATGTTTATACCACCAGAATATATCATAATTGTAAACACAGTGCAGTTATTTTGATTTGTAGTTTGTGGAAAGCTGATGTATATGCATAGTCCAAGCAGTCTTTATTCATTACCTGTTGGCATAAATGCTTGTTGCAATTTGCTTACTAAATCCAGCATCTCAATCAAGTTCTACTTTGGGAGTTCTGATTGCTTTCTGTAAATATTCTTTAATCCTGCCTGCAGAATAACTTTTTTCCCCTTTACTTTATATGACATTAACATGCGTGTTTTTCTGGCGGATTTCAGTTAAGGGTTGCATCAGGTAAATGGTGCCTTGTGACCCTGAGGACATGTTTATTTCCGTACTGGCTTCAGGCCAGTCTAGCCAAACACAACTCATGGCACCACGCAATAGTTTACACACCTACAAAAGAGAGCAACAGACATATACTAGACAAAAAAGACACGCTCCTACATGACATGCATAACATCCACGTTTACTTATCAAAGGAGTCTGGTTGTTGTACTTGATGTTGTTGCTGTTGTTGTTGTTGTTGTTGTTGTCATCCCATGCTGTGTCATTCCCCAGGCCATTGGATACCATTGGCAGCCTTAGTAACCGCTGGTCCTATGGCTTTGCCTTCGGAGCCGTTTCCTCCAGCGTCCTGCTTCTCCTTTCTGAGCGCTACATCCCCTTCCATGTCCCGCCCTGGGCCAGAGGTACCACTACCATGTGAATATGTCTATACCAGCACCAGAGCGACAATAACCAAGTTAACACATTTATACCAGCACCAAAGCTACAAGAACAATGTTAATATCTTTATATCAGCACCAGGGCCACTAGAAACATGTTAATATATTTATACCAGCACCAGGGCCACTAGAACCATGTTAATATATCAATACCAGCACCAGGGCCACTAGAACCAAGTTAATATATTTATACCAGCACCAGGGCCACTAGAATCAAGTTAATATATTTATACCAGCACCAGTGTCACTAGAACCATGTTCATATATTTATACCAGACCAGAGCCACAAGAACCATGTTAATATCTTTATACTTGACCACAAGGACTGAAGTAAATCTGAACTAGAATGTGATTATCTTTATACCTGACCACAGGGACTGAACTAGATCTGAACTAGAATGTGAATATCTTTCAATGCTTGCTCAGCGTTGTGTATTTGTTTTTATGGTATGAGACATAAACATGTTTGTATGTTGTTTTGGGTTTCTGTATGCACGTGTGTGTGTGTGTGTGTGTGTGTGTGTGTGTGTGTGTGTGTGTGTGTGTGCGCACATAACGTTATGTGTGTCTGTGTGTGTGTATATGTTTGTGTGTTCACAGCATTGGTGTACCTAGTAGGTGGTCTAGAGGTGGGCTTGGCCTACTTCCCTTTCTTTGCGTGCCTCTCCACGCCCTTCAGAGCGGTGGGGGCTGTGCTGGGAATCCTCTACTCTCTTCCATGGTCATTGCAGTAAATGACTCAGTCCTCTGCGTACACTGTCAGATTTGAAATATAACGAAAGAACCTCAACT
>JAVQJS010061155.1:0-13659 GCA_036024795.1 Galaxias rostratus | reverse complement strand
ACACACACACACACACACACACACACACACACACACACACACACACACACACACACACACAGTATGTCTCAGATTAACCCCTGCAACAGCCAGGGCTGAGTCTCTTGTACAGTGTTATGTAACATGTAGGCTAATAGACCGAAGAGATCACGTGAACACAACATGTTAAGAATGAGCATCTCTTTCTCCCTCCCCATCGACACTATCTCTACTGTAATACACAGAGCCCACAGATCAAGAGATACTGAGATCAAAGATGTTTGATTCGTTGAGTGGACTGGCCTCGGAGAGTTGATCCAACAACGCACAAGATAAAAGCACGAGGAGAATACTGATGGTTAATGGAATATAACTAAAGAAATAAAATAAGAGGGTTAAAATTCATCTTCCTGTTGAAAGATAGTACAGCCACAGCAGTGATTCATTTGGGTGAACAGATCCTAACGCCTATCTTTCCGACTGCACCCCCGCAAACTCACAGCGAAGCAAGAGGGTGAATTTTTTCTGACAGCATGAATATTTTCGACGATGAGGGGGTGTGAAGCACTGGGCCCGAGCTTGCGCGCTTACGGAGTTGTGTGCCTTCTCGTGCCTTTGGAGAAGTAGTTTCTGCCGCTTACAATAATGATAACAAATACTTAGAACCTTTGAGGGGGGGGAAATAAGTAAGTGGTTGTGCAATTGCCATATATTGCCGGAAGATAGGAGAAATTAGACTTTCAATCATCTTTACGGAAATGCCACCGAATATTAAAGGGATGATTATGCAGCACGACATATTGTCTTTGCTGGCGCAAACTCGGATTGGAATACGTAATGTGCGGAGAAGAGAGTTGGTATTCGCGTAATACATTTTTCTCGTTTTGTGGACTATTTGATAGGCTAATCTTTCAACCAAAATCGTTATCCTACCGTCGCATCTCGTTTTGGATAACGTCTTTATCATGAATCTGTAAAATCATTCATTCATACTGCAGCAAAAACAGAAAAAAAGAAAGAAAAAGAACAAGTAAGTTTGACATCCTTGGACAGGTTTACGTAATACAACAAAGTGTAGTTGGCGCTAACCTCATTTGGTGGAACGTCTCAAAGCGGTCACTCGCCCGCAAATCCTAACGCAATCAGCACCTGTTGCCTTTCGTTAGCTTTCCAAATAACCAAATTGACAGTTATGCCCTGTTATTTGTCGATATGTTTGTACTTGGGTTTGAGTGGTTTGGGAATGCTCTGAGAGACTTTAAATTAGACTTCAGGTTAGGTTCAAGTTTTATATATCTGTGTTGGAGGTCTCAAAGGTCATTGTTTCATCAAAATTCTTCTAAACGGGGGAAAGCACTCAGATTTGTTTGATGGGATGCGACATCTTTGAAACAATTGATAAGGCTATTTTCCTCTTTACCAAAGAGGTTTGATGTCAGCTCAAACTAGGTGAAGATACAGTTATTGTGTCGTTTTGATTGTTGGTGCTTGTGTGTTTGTGTGCGGGCTTTTGTGGTTGTATCGGTGTGTGTGTGTGTGTGTGTGTGTGTGTCTGTGGCTGTATGTGTTATGGGTATGTGAATGTGTGTGTCTGTTTATGCATGTGTGTTGCGTGGGGTTGTATGCGTGTTAATGTGTGTGTGTTTGTGGTAGTTTACTCATAGCTGTATATTATCCATTGCTACGCAGGCCTGCCCACGCGGTTCCTGGTTGGTTCCTATGGAAACCTCACACAGGCTGAGTGGGCTGAAGCCTACATGCAGTGTAGATGCTTTGGTGTGTGTGAGTGTGAGTGTGTGTGTGTGTGTGTGTGTCTGTTTTATTGGTTTCGCAACAAACAACAAACCATGGGAGGGTACCGACATAATTTAAAACGTGTTTTTCTCTCTTTTCAAAGTCCGTTCCTTTCACTGCTCTCCTCTCTATGTTTCTCCAGATGGCCTTCAGCTCCATCCTCCTCCTCTTCCTCGTCTCCCTGCCGCGATGCCGCTCCTCCCACGACGGCGCCGTCGGCTACTCCGCCTCCCACTCCCCTCCGCGGGGCTGCGGGGCTGAGGTGGAGCCCCTGTACCGGGTGCTGTGCGACCTGGAGGCCGTGTGGGGGGTGGTGCTGGAGGCCGTGGCCAGCGGGGGCGCCGTCGCCTCCCTGGCCCTCTCCGCCGTCCTCCTGGCCCGGATGCGCTCCGTCTCCGAGCCGGGCCGGCGCAGCGGGCTGGCGCCGCTCCTCCTCCTGCTGGCCACGCTCCTGGGGCTCTTCTCCCTGTCCCTGGCGTTCCTGGTGGGCAGGACCCAGGCCCTGTGTGTGCTCCGCAGGGCCCTGTGGGGGCCCCTGTTCGCCCTCTGCTTCGCCAACCTGCTCGTCCAGGGCTTGCGGCTGAGGAGGCTGGTGGCGGGGAAGAGCAGCCCGGTGGGGAGCCGTCTGGCCGGGCTGGCCGCGGCGCTGGCCCTGGTGCAGGGGATCGTCTCCGGGGAGTGGCTGCTGCTGACGGTGGTGAGGGAGGGCCACCAGGCCTGCGACTACCCGCCGTTGGACTTTGCCCTGACCTGCAGCTACACCCTGGGGCTGCTCCTCACCGCCATGGGGCTGTCCCTGGGGGTGGTGCTTTGCGGGGGCGGCCTGGCCGCGGAGGGCGGGGAGACGGGCGGGGAGGCCGAGGGCGGGGACAGGAACAAACTGCGGTGGCGGTGCAACGGCGTCTGGCTCTTCCTGTCCTGCCTGGCCTCCGCACTGCTCTGGGTCGCCTGGCTGGGCTTCTATCTCTACGGCAACCAGGCGCTGAGGGCGAGGGGCAGGGGGGGAAAGGTCAAGTCGGTGAGGAGAGGCACCCTCCCGGAGTGGGACGAGCCCGCCCTGGCCGTCGCCCTGGTGACGCAGGGCTGGATCCTCCTGCTGTTCCACGCCATCCCAGAGGCTCACCTGTGTCTGCGGAGCTCACACTCTGCGCCTGTGCACGATTACTTTGACACCAGCCAGGCCCTGTCCTCCTCACGCTTCGGAGAAGAGCCATCTGCTCGTCCCAACACGCACAGGGCCTACGCTGACAACCAGGCCTTCTCCATAGAGGAACACAGTGCAGGTACCAGAACTTTTCCATAACGGAACACAGTGCAGGTACCAGACCTTCTCCATTGAGGAACACAGTGCAGGTAGCAGACCTTCTCCATAGAGGAAAACAGTGCTGGTAGCAGACCTTCTCCAAAGAAGAACACAACGCAGGTAGCGGCCTTCTCCAAAGAGGAACACAGTGCAGGTAGCAGACCTTCTCCATAGAGGAACACAGTGCTGGTAGCAGACCTTCAGAGAGGAAAGTGCACGTAGCAGACGTTTTTCATAGAGGAGCACAGTGCAGGTAGCAAGTGAACCCAAGAGTCTGTGCGAACATATGTGTGTTGGTACGTGTGTGCCCTTCCCAACATGTCTGACTGGGGGAAATTGACCTAACTTCTTTTGTCTCAGTATGACCCGTCATTTGACTCCTGTCTTTCCGCAGCTCTGAGGGGAGGAACGTACCGGAGTGGCCATGACTCCATTCGCCCGGGGATCCCATTCAGGGGACACGTCTACCAGCCCACTGAGATGGCCCTCGTTCTGAACGGGGGAACGGTGAGTGCTGCATCTCTATGTATTAAGGAACAGCGTTTATACAGCGCTCTTCAACCGTAATGGAACAAAAATGCTTCTCGTTCAGCCATTCACTCACACATACACACACACACACGCACGCACGCATGCACACACACACACACACACACACACACACTCACACACAAAAACGTACACGTACACACATACACACATGCACATACACACACACTTACACACACGCAAACGCACACACACACACACACACACACACACACACACACACACACACACACACAAACACACACACACACCCACACCGCTAACGACTTCTCTTTGATTGCTAGATTCCCACAGCCCCGATAAATTACACAGGGAGACAGCTGTGGTGAGGATGTGGTCTCCGAGACAACGAAACGGATGGTACTACGTGTTGAACGTCTAACGTGAGAAGGACACAGCTTGCCTATAAGAGAACTGGACCAAAAATCAACCAGCACAGAGATTCATATTTGTACAGACAACCTGCAGTTAACCATTGGGAACAGTGTGTGCGTTGGTGTTTACATGTGTTTTTCATTCATGGGAATCTTTTCCAGTGACAGAGAATGCAACCTTTTTTGGGAGCTTGCACGTGTCATGGAAACAGGACACTGATCAGTCCACCCAGTGCCTCTGTAGAGTGACAGAGGGACTGCTATAAAACCTTGACTCAGAACAGACGATTGTTTTCACCCATTGGCTCCCAACATCAGTCCATGATGCTAACTTACTTAGCAGCTGACTTAATAGGAACCTTCGACGCGCTTGTCGAAACGGCGGGATATTTTAACCTTCTCGTTCATAAACACAATGCATTCATGTCCATTAGCTATTACGGAATGACCATCAATCTCACAACCTTTCCACAGGTTCTTAGGTTCTTTATAATTTGGTGAACGTTTCCTGTTCTTCTTCATTGGTGTTTCTCTGTTTGGAGCTACTTGATTTGGCTTCAGGTTAGAGACCACCAAGCACTGCGGTTACGTAAGGCACATTCATCTCTCAATCCTCAGCCTGCCCACGCATGTTCTGGAGAATCCATCTCCCACCTGCCATTTACTCTGTATATAAAACTGAAAACGAGGAAGTCCTGCATACATAATTCTATGATGAATGTTTTCTCTTGTGTCTTATGTACGAACAAGTAGGCGAGATGGCGAGGTTTGTGTCCTCAGTGGATTCTGAGATGCATTTTCCTGAGACTGAAGATGAGTAGGCGATTCATCAGCATATTACAAACTAAATATTAACCATGGGCAGATTTGAATGTGTACCTTCTGAAGATGTTTTCTCAGCATTGTGAAATGCACTTTATTCTTAATTCTAGATGTTGTCAAGGTCTAAAGGCATCGAAAAGCAAAAAAACTTTGAAAGCTTGGTCACAATTTAATATTTTTAGTTGTTTCAGTGATATTATATTTGGGTGTGTGATTTGGGTATGTGACTATGACAAAAAAAATATGTTCATTTAACACTACTCCTTTTCTTTGTATTTTTGTTGTGGGATATTACGCTTTCAAGTCCAGTGCCAGTGCCAATGAGCATTCTTGGAACAAAACTAGTAATATAGTTAGAGAATCTGGCAAGCATTTGACTTTTCATAAAAAACGGATAATAGTATTTTTTCCAGATAGCACATGAATGTTTGTCACTTGGTTTTGCACAAATAATAATGTATATGAGATTACAAGGTGTATTATCAAACACACTCTGTGTTGGCACTTTTCTTAACCCCTACGGTGCTCTGATAATGGTCGAAGCCTGGGAAATAGGACTATGTTCTTGATGTAGTGACTGCAGAGCGGGAGCTTGCAGAAATGTTTTTATTATGGTACATTATCAGTTATTTGAACACCCCTAATGGTGGATTTCATGTTGTTATTAAGCTCACTTTTGTCAAGCAAACAATTAAATAAAGATTTTGGCGTCTTCTAATGTTTGCGTTTTTTGGCGTGAGGGGACTTCATAATACCCCATAAGACTAACTTTTGTCGAATGTATTTTCACTATGTAAAGCTGTTTCAATCATTATGTCGACCTAACTGATCAAATGTTGATTTGTTCACTCGTTTCTTCCAAGCTACAAGATCATCAGAACTCGGACGCCCTCTTGCGGTATCTTTCACGCTGGGAACAATGCACACAACACATTCGATGGAGTGCAGCGTCCAGATAAACGATATTGACGACGACCTTCTCAATGTTGAAAAACAACCACAAAATATTTCAATGCATTGACACAGACACCCTGACACAGTGAAAGCTATTGTGTATGAAACATGATGAACGAATGGGAATAACCACATTTTTGGAGACACATTTGTTCCGTGTCCTACTTAATAGGTGAACAAACACCATATCCAAGTATGTCAACCGACCTGGGAGATTGCGTTTGTAGACGTAGAGTTGTCGCGTTGTTAAGGACGCTTCAATTTAGTGGATCACTAAGGAACATACAAAGTGTACTGCTTCCGGGTTAAGAAAGTAAACACATGTTTCCACGTTAATTTTCAAAGTAAGTAAATGATCTTTTATGAGTGACTTAACCTCTAAATATCGAGCGTAGAATCATTTTTGTAATGCATTTTGCAGTGCATTACATCTCAACATCATGATTGGCTTTTTAACGGGAACCTGCTGTTTTAAAAATGTATTTCTAGTTTAAGTTTGCTAGCAAATCCACCGGCAACTAGCCAGCCGGTTAATATAGTGCAACATTTTAAGACAGGCTTTCGTCTTCGCTTTAATAATCAAGAAAAGTATTTTGTTATGATTTGCCAAGCAGTAAAAAGTACCGAATACGTATTATGACATTCACTTAAAAAGGAGCAGTAGTTGTCCAACTCAAGGACAATATCTAATCGATTCGATGTTATGAGTGATTGACGGGAAGATATTGCTTATTCCTTTCTTGTTCAGACGGCTACCCATGAGGACGTGATATTCGTTTCTGAGACGGTTGGAAATCCGGTGAAGATTGTTATTGATCAGGTACGCTAGTTTGTCTCATATGTTTCTGGCCTAAGACAATGTTATAGTATTTCATGTACTCAATATTTCCTCCTTACTCGTCGTTTTACGACATTAAAACTATTGCCCTTTTATCGAGTTAATAACCGTTTCCCACGTGCGCCAGGTCAAGCGACTGGCGTTGCAGAGGGACATTGATAAGGCGTCTAAGGCCTCAGAGCCCTCCAGTGCTTTGGTAAGTATCATTCGACTTGTTATTCGGCTCAGGGTAGAGAAAGAGAGACTTAAGTGCAGCACATTCATTTTCCATGACACAAAACCATTTATGTCATATTCTATGCCCGTCTCACGTAGTCCTCGATACCTCACCTCTCAAAGTAATAACTATAATTCATAATATATAGTTTAAGTCAGTGTTATTTATAAAATGATAACAGTGAGATATTTGTCTCTCAGGGTGGACGAGCTGTCAAGAACACAAAGAACATGATTGTTGAGGGAAATGTAAAAAAGAAGAAAGGCATGGCCAAGCTGGAACAAAAACAGGAGGACACACCTTTAAAGAAAGAGAAGAAAAAGAAGAAAGAAAATGCTCCTGTAAGGGCAGAGGAAGCGTCGGCGGACGGGGAGGTGCAGGTGAAAAAGAAAGGAAGTAAAAAGAAGCTTGCCGACCCTGTCGTGGCCTCCGAAAGCCATGACGCAGAAGTGCTAGGGGAGGATGGCGGGAGCAGTAAAAAGAAGAAAAAGAAGAAAGGACTGGAAAACGGCAATCCTGAAACCGAGGAACACTTAAAGGTGCCCCAGAGCACGGCGATGAAGCGCAAGGAAAATGGACAGAGCGAAGGAAAGAAGAAGAAGAAGACAGAGAGGATGTCGACCCAGTCAGTGTTGGAGGAGGACCGTGTCGCCGTGGAGAGCGAAGGGAAGGAGGAGGAGGAGGTGGTGAGCGTAGCGGAAGTGGCCGGACAGAAAGGAAAGAAGAAGAAAAAGAAGGGAGAGGCTGGGGGGATCGTGGCGGACGGGCAGACGGAGGCCCCCGACGGAAACGAAGGGATGGGGCCGAAAAGGAAGACGAGGAAGAGGCCGGCGGTCGCCACGGACGAGGCAGAAACGCCAGACGTCGGCGTTGAAGGAGAGACGGAGGAAGGCGTGACAAAAACAAAGAAAAAGAAAGGAAAAGCCGGCGTGCAGATCACGACCCAGTCCAACGTGGAGGTCGAGACCCCGAGGGGCACGAAGAAGAACAGCTCCGGGAAAAGGAAGGGAGGCGAGACGCCGAGCGACACTCAACCCCAGGTGGAGGAGGGCGAAAGAAAGAAAGGGAAGAAGAAGAAAAAAGCAGCCCCGGCCAACGAGGAGGAGGAAGAGGAGGCGGTAGAGGTCCCGGCGAAGAAGAGAGGAAAGAGGAAGAGGCAGCCGGACGGAGCGGAGGAAGAGGAGACAAGGGGCTCGGCGAAGGGAAAGAAAGGCGGGAAGGGCCGGGAACCAAAACCCGCGGAGCCGGCGAGCGAGTCCACGCCGGGCACCGCGCCGCACCGGGACACCGGGGAGGAGAACGCGGACGCCCCGGTGACGAAGAGGAGGAAGAAGAAGATGATGATGATGATCAAGGAGGAGCCGCAAAGCTGTGATGACCAGGGGGTGAGTGCGTTTAGGGTCAGAGGTCATTGAAACCATGACCAGGGGGTGCGTGCGTTTAGGGTCAGAGGCCATGGAAACCATGACCAGGGGGTGCGTGCGTTTAGGGTCAGAGGTCATTAAAACCATGACCAGGGGTTGCATGCTTTTAGGGTCAGAGGTCATTGAAACCAGGTTGTTTTGGTTTCCCAGGTTTTTGGCGGGATGTGTTTTAGAAGGCGAAATGGTGGCCACACCAATTATTCGTCTGATCAAAATATTATTTTTACTCACTGTTTATTTTATTAATTTATACAAATAACTACATTTATACAAATGTTTTAAAGCATTTTCATCACACCTGCTAAAACCCTGTGCTGAATATTTATTTGACTTTTATAGTGATATTGTGTCCTGTTACAGACAGTGGAGTTCCTATCAGAAAAGACTGGGAATGCAGATGAGGTCAACATCGACCAGGTAGTTCCTACATGATCCCTCCAAAATGGCAGCCGTCGCTCTGCTTCCCAGCCTGTTTTTGTTCTACACTTTTTTCGAACAGTTAAACATAGCATACATGTTAGCACAGGGATTATATTAATACTTAGTGTGCTGCCACGTTTGGTAAAATTGCATTTGCACCATCATTGCTGTGATAGCTTGAGTCTCATTTTGTGAAAACAAAATTGTTGTGATAAATAATAAAATGGCTAATTATATTGCAAAGGTTGTGTTCACGTGGAAACACTGAAAAGATGTGCATATTTAGAAAATAGTTTTACAAGGAACACTATGCGCACATACATCCACTCACTGATGGAACATTTGGTGTTCGTTCGGCTATTGGCGTCGTGGTTAACGTTGGTTTTGTATCTATTAGAACAGAAGACTGGCTCTACAAAGGGAGATAGACCAGGAGTCTCAACCTAAAAAGCCTGCAGTCCAAGCGGTCCGTAGTCCTAAGTAAAACCCCCATCCTCCTGGTTACATCCATCTTTACCCAACAATGATTAAAACCTGTTCAACTGTTTAGATCATGAGTATTATTATTTTATTTTTTTGAATAAAGTATTTTGCACTAGATTCCTTATGCAAAAAAAATTCCTTCACTTCACACTTAGGGTTTAGGCCAGTGGAGCACCGCCCAGTTTGACAATGCCAACCAACAGCAGAAGTTCCTTCGCTTGATGGGCGGCTTCAAGAAGGGTGCTCAGCCAATGGCGGCGGGTGCTGGGCGGGCCAACATGGCTCTGGGGAAAGAGGAGCAGCAGAAGTTACAGCAGGGACTCCAAGGAGAGTTTGAGCGTGCTCAGGCCCGTCGGATGGACTTCAATGCCAAAGGATTGGGTCTTGGGTTTTCAGCACCTTCTAATAAGAAGTTCTCTATTGATGTCAACGCATGCAAGTCTGTTCGCTTTGATGACTGATCACAAGTCTTAGGTGGACTTGGGTGTTGTCTGTCCTCCAAAACCATGCTAAGGCTATACCTGGGTTGTGTGTGTGTGTATATATATATATATATATATATTATACGCACACACATACACACGGTCATATTTTTTTTTACATATGTACATGTTGTAGGGGGAACGTATGATTGATTTTTTTCCTCCCGTTCTCATTACGTTACATGAAGAGGATGTTCTCCTTTAAATAACACACCCCTCGTGTACTTGCCTTAGGAGAGAAGCCATGAACTATGCTATGGGATGACTGAGCCTTGATCTTTTTAAATCTAGGAATACATTTTAGTGTTGAAGGACTGAAAATATGAGAGGGTGGTGGAGAATAAACAGTTCTGACATGTTTTATTTCTGTCAATCAGCAAACCTCGTTTAAATCAGACAAACAGATGAGAAATCCAAAATCCCTTTATTTCAACTCAGCCAACAATCTCAGAAAGATATGCAATAGGCGAAGTGACAGTAGGAAAAACAGGGTACGAAAAGAATGTTCTCTACACATCGTGCGGGATCGCATGCTAGCCCTGAAAAATATTGCCACAAAAAATTAATCGTAGCGCAAAATACTTCGACATTGCTAACTTGTTAGCTTTCAGACTAGTGTGTGGTATTACAATCCCATTAAACCACCTCGTTGAACAAAAGGCTCCGTCGGCAAGTTTCAGAGTGTTCGAGGACATCGCCTAACCTCTGCCATGCATACACCTGTAGATGTCTCACTTTCTGATGAATGCGAGTTGAACGGTAGGCCCAGAAAATACTTATTTTTAATACATCGCATCAGTCACCATTTTATTCACAAATCTTATCTTTTTTTCTTTTTTTTTTTTAAAGAAAAGATATTCATAAGTGTGTAAAAAGATGTCGCTGTTCTGAATAGGCCCTGTTCTCTTAACTAGGCATTCCTTACACTGACAGTAGCCTACTGGATCCATTTACAAACAAAGTGCCCCCGGGATCTGGTTAGTAGGTGTGTGTGTGTGTGTGTGTGACGAAAGGAAGGGGGAGGGGAAGCTGTGTGTTCCTGGTCGTAGGGGTCAGGGGTTAGGCTTGCAGGTACTCCGGCTGCACTCGCGCCACCTTGCGGAACTCTTTGGAGTGCGTCCGCGGGCACTGCATCTCACACCAGCTGACGGGCACCATCTGAGCACCTGGGAGGGATAAGGTGGGAGGTGAGAGGGATCCGCGAGGACTACGCGACGCGCCGACAAGGCAAAGCGCGACGGAGAACCTGTCTGAACCTTCAGCGGCGTCGGCTCACCTGCCTCGCTGTGGGCCACCACCACGCCCAGCTCGTTCTCCGCCGTGGTCAGCAGGTAGTTGGACTGCACGTCGCCGAGAGAGATCTGAGGTCAGAGGTCAAGGTTCCAGCCACGAGAGATCTAAAGCTCCGAAAATACCCACCTCACCAACGTGATCAGGCAGCACGTGGAGAAGATGAGCAGTTCAACCTGTTGTGGCTCTTAAAAATCTACAGACACTTTAGGTTGTTTTCCAAAGACGTGTTGGTTTCTACAATCCAAGGCTGTGTCCGAAATCGCTCACTACTCATTAATTAGGATTTCCCTATTTAGGGGAATAGACTGAGGTCCCTCGTTAGTGGTAACCCACTCAAATAAAATGTGTGAATTCGGACACTAATCGTACGTCATCTGAGTGCGTCCATGAGGCGCAAATGTTACATTTGCACTGTGGTATATTTTGATATTCTAGTGAGCATCGTCGTTCACTTGATACCACAATGCATTGTGGGAAACAATGAGTGCCCTCAAAAGTGTTCCACAAATGTAACTACAATTCGGACACCAGACACAAAATGGCTGATCACTTGATAGTGCCCTAAAACGTAAATAGTGAGCCATTTCGGAGACAGCCTGAGTTTGCTAACTGTCTATTTAATATGGAAAATATCTAGATATTTTTATATTTGCCCTTTTGGATGGGGTGTTTTGTATTTTGGCCTAACCGTGCGAGAACAGGCAGTATATGACGTCACATGTAATGTTCAGGAATCCCACTACCATTTTAAAGTTCGTTGTCCAATAGGTGAATATTATATCATAACCAACTACATAATGCCCAAAGTGATAATTTTCTTGCAACCGTGACTGAGAACGTCTTCTAGATTAATTACTAATGTCCACTAAAAGCATGGAAAAATGTGTCCAAATTAGTGGTTATTTCAAGATAACTCTGGATCGGAAGTTCATACCCGCTTTCTGACAGCAGATGGCAAAACTATGGAACAAGCAGAACAATACAGAATAAAAACGTATTTCAGTTTTAAAGCTGTCATCCCTGACTTTGGTGTAGCCAAGCGGTGCTTTCAGAAAGATTGAGCATCAAATGGCTAACTTTGACATAAGTTTACTACTTTGTCTGGGAAAAAAATATGTATATAATGTTACTAATACTCTGAAAAACTAACTGCCTTTACAGTTACGCGGTCATTTATGTAATTTAAGGCTAAAATAATCATTAGTATATGCTGAAAACTGTGAACATGTCAAACAACTGTTTTTTAACGTGGCCCTGGTCAACAACAATTTACTCCGAACCAAGTGTAGACAATAGAACGCAATACCTTTAGTCAGACCGCAGAAAAGACAGTTGGTCCTGTATGCTGTGGAACACTGGTATGAGCCAGTATGCAATGAATTGAATAGAATGTTGGTTTGGCCTGTTCAGGGTTAGTGTAAAGTTTACGTTCGAAATCACAAAACGGCACTGACTGGTATTACCTTGTTTCATTTTATATAACTGAGCGAAAAGTAAATTTAATGTAAAACAAACCATGTATTCTTGTTGTGAACGTGTGTGCATTCAACTAATTAATTTTGTATAATATTGGTAAACGGCAAGTTTTTATAAGTTCGTTTAGAAGTCTTCTTAGCTTTAAATATGCAAGCACCTTTGTTTTAGTCCTTTTGAAAATAAAATACAAGGTCTCTAGTTTAATAATTACTTGTTAGATTATTACTACTTATTTATTAAGTCAAGAACAGGCTAAACAGATTACCGTATTTTCTGCACTATAAGGCGCACCGGATTATAAGGCGCACTGTCAAAGAATGGTCTATCTCCAAACTTTTTTCATATAAAAGGCGCACCGGACTATAAGGCGCATTAAGCGGAATAAAACAGATAAGTACGGTAGTCAGATAAGTCGGTCAGTCAAACTTTATTAAACTTGTTTACAATAACTCAACGTTGTTTAAACATTAATAAGCGTATTCACAATAACTCCCAACCTTGTTCAGTTGTAACACGTAAAAAAAACACAGTCTGATAACACTAAATCAAACGTTAGCGTATCCATAATAACTCTCAAAGTTGTTCAGTTACAACGCGATATATAAAATACAACACAATACACTAACATTTTCAGTGTCCGAGTTTAACAGTTGGGCCATTATGCCAAAGGTTTGAAATCAAAGGTGGTTGCCATAGAAAATTATGCACCACAAGGTTTGGCATTAGGACCTATATTATTTACACTTAATTAATGATATACTGTATGTGCCTTTGTAAAAGGCTATGCAGATGATACCATTATTTATTCCGTTGCACCATCAATGGAACAGGCAATTTCTAACCTGACAAGAGCATTTAATTGCGTAAAAAAATCTAAGATTAGTCCTTAATAAAAAACGATATTTTGTCCTCAAGGGACGTAACACCCATCCATCCATCCATTATCAGAACCGCATATCCTATGCAGGGTCACGGGGGGGGGGGGGGGGGGGGCCAATCCCAGCCGACTTTGGGCGAAAGGCTGGGTACACCCTGGACAGATCGCCAGTCCCATCGCAGGGCTAACACATAGACATACAACAACTCACTCACACACATTTGCACCTATGGGCAATTCAATCACCAATGAACTTACATGTTTTTGGACTGTGGGAGGAAACCGGAGTACCCGGAGGAAACCCACGCTAACACCATGCAAACTCCACACAGAAAGGCCCTCAGGTGGGGATCAAACCCAGGACCTTCTTACTG
>JAVQJS010061154.1:0-12696 GCA_036024795.1 Galaxias rostratus | reverse complement strand
ATAAAAATTGAATGTAATGTAATGTTAAATTGCTTTGTCTTAAAATAACAGCTTTAAAAACACACAAACACACATGACACATTGCTTCATGTCTCAGAACATATTTGTCAATTACTGTGAGATTTTGGGACGGTTTTGAGGAAAACAGGATGAAGCTTTAAGTGGACCGAAGGAGCTGAGCGTTTTACAGTGCTAGGCTGTTCATATCTGCATTTGAACAAAAAGAGAGAGGCAAAATAAGCCTCTCATTTGGTCGTGCCACACTGTGTTCAACTCCAGCCAACTCCAGCACTGCTGCGGAGTGCCGGTAATGGCTATTCTGGAGTACAAACCGTTCACCTGTTCCAACACACAACCCACAGGAGGGATCCAAGTTTTTTTCCCAGTCTCTTTTCACTGCACTTCTGTGGCGTGCTTGCGCATGTATGTGTGTGTGTGTGTGTGTGTGTGTGTGTGTGTGTGTGTGTGTGTGTGTGTGTGTGTGTGTTTGCTTGTGTCTGTGTGAGGCCTGTGCATCCATCTGGATGAAAAACAAGTCCTTGTTGCCTGCCTGCTCCGCTAATTGTAACCAAGCATAACTGACTTACTTAAATTTTTTGGTCGAATAGAGTTAGCTTTAGACTCCGCGATTCTAATACATACACCAGCAGATATTTACTTGCCCTGCCAATGTGTGTGCAATAAATCCTACTAAATGTGTAGGCTAGTGCCTTTGATTCCCATGTCCATAATCTCAAAAGCTACATAGCAGCATAAATATGCAACCATTTTGTGAAAATGCAATATGTCTGTATGGTTGTAGCTTTTCTGAATATCCTAAAAGGGGAGTGCATGTATGTCATCAATTCACTATTATACTATAATTAAGCTTTTTTTGGTATAGGATTAATAACTAGTTGGACACTGATAATACCCGAATCGCTGTGTGCTTCATCCCCAGACTCCAGACAATGATCCCAAAATGATTTCCAAATCTATCAGCAGCCGATCGGATCCCACCCTGATTTGTGTGCTGCTTCTGGTTTGCTCTGTGATTTGTAGCCACTTAAGAGGACAGATCAACATTGCGGACCACTTATGATTATATTGGGGTAGAAAAGCCTTATGTTCCGAAGAGCTTTAGCTCAGAAGAAGTTTCAATGATTTGAGCGGATCAACAGAGATTTTTTTTTTAATCGATCCAGATGAAAGCATTCCATTGTTAATCATTGGCCATGTCGTGTGTACATTTTAAATCCATGTTGAAATCTGAAAACTTTTTGTTTGCTTGATTGTTTCACTTAAAACTGTGAAACCTAAGATGAAGGTCTACTTCACCAATGAACAAAGTGACCAGCTGTTCCAACACAAAACAAAATTGTAAATTGGACAGAAGAAAGCAAACGAAATTCTTTAAAAATACAGAAAATTCTGAGAAAAAAAGATGGAGCTCAAAAAATTATATGCTCAGCCAAACATAGTGTTACATGATTTAGATTTAATATTGCAAAGAAAGAATTTATGTTCACTTTTAACAATTTGATACGAGACTTTAATATGTGCTCTTACCTTGCACATTACAATGTTCTTCCTGAATGTTTTTAGGACCGCTCCCAGCTCTCTTTGTTCATATTCCTAGATATAAATATGTTTTTAATATAAGTTTTTTTATGTGAACCTCTACATGTTTTTGGCTGGCTTACACTTTCTGAACTGCTTAAAAACTGGTGTTTAACGTCAGTAGCATTGCAAATCCAGACATAATCTGTTCCCTCCAAAGCCCTACCAAGTTGTTTTGCTCTGATTGGAGTTGTCAAAGAAAGCAATCTCTATTTTCATCTAGAGATTCCATATTTAACTAGCGAAAGCTAGTGTCACGCATATTATCTACGATGTACTTGAGGAATTGCTAGAAAATCTCTGTGCCGCCCGCAATTTCATCCCTTCTATTACAATGCATAATGTTACTGGAAATCCTCTTAATATCAATTTTCAACTACAAAACATGTTTTTTCAAGATGTTATTCAAAGAAAAGTCCCACAACATTTTAAATCTTGTATGGATTTAAAGATTACAGAATGCAATTCATATTCTGAGTGTGCACAAATGGTCGTTGAAGAAAATACACAGCCCCAGATTTAAGGCTGAGGATGAAATTCAACATTGAAAAAAAAAAAGGTCACATAACTTGTGCACTTTGTTCTTGTTTTCAGATTTCAAAACAGTCAGCGTCACGCACAATGGAAACGGTTTCCGGATGGCCACAGGGAGAAAGCCCCATGACTGTTATGCCTGGTCTGAGGTCGGGACAGAGGGCTCTCCGCAGCGTGAGGCCGAGGCCTCTGAATCGGCCCTGGATGAAGAAGAGGACGAGCTGGACCACGACGACGAGGACCGCAGTCGGGACAGGAGGAGCATCCCTTGCAGTCCATCCCCCCCTCAGAGCGTCGATGGGGAGTACAGGGAGGTGGAGTGGGAGCCCCTGTCGCTCTCTTCCAGGGTGAATGGCGTCGGCAGCGGTCTCCCCAGAGCCGAGGAACACCTATCGGGGAGACCCGGCCAGCACGTGAAGGAGGACGCGGACTCGGATCTGGGGGGCGCCGTCGGCCGCGCGGCCCTCTTCCACGCCGAGGCCCTGCGGCTCAGGGGACGCCCCGTGGAGGTGGACAGCGAGGGGGAGCCCGAGGTGGAGCGGCCTCCCCGGCTGGAGGGCTGGGCGCTGGGCCTGCAGGAGAGGGGGACGGAGATGGACCGGGGGCGGGCGAACTTGAGCCTCCTTGAGCAAGCCATGGTGCTGCAGTCCGAGCAGAGGCAGGTGCTCCATCATGCCTACAGAGAGATGGACAGGTTCTTGCTGGAGCAGATGAGCAATGAGAGAAGGCACCAGAGGCTTATGGACGTGGACAGCAGGCTGGGCTTTCATGGAGGGAAAGGTACAAATGATTGAAGAAAGATTTTGAAGATAATGCAGTCAACTTAATAAATGGACAAAACAATATTAATGTTTTGTTCCGCTTGTGGTTAACTTAAGTGCACTTATCTAGAGTAAAGTTTGGTAGGCACAAAGCAATGTTTTTGGAGGTTTTATTCCGATGTGTACTTTGAGTGTTTATTTACAATAAATCTGAAAGGAAAACACTTCGGATTTTGTAGATTGAACGCTAGAAAACATAAAAGAATAAAACGCTACTTTATGCACAGGGAGGAATCTAAGGGGTTCAAAATCCTCTTAAGTACTGAAAACGTTTTGGCAACAAGTGGAGTAATAAATGACCAGCCTAAAATAAAAAAAGAACAAAAATGTCTGATGGAATTGCTACTACTCAGAATATTGGATTTTGATAGGAATAAACTGGATATTTAACCATGACCATAAGTCTTAAATCCGCCCAAAGTACCTCTCATATTTTCCCCTGATTCTTCAAATGACTGCAGCTAAATGTATAATCCTAGATGTAATCTTTCGATGGACGGGCATTAAGAAGTGAACTGCCAGTGTTGAACTGTTGCCTTAACTAAAATGCCAGATTAATTGAAGCAGTTTGAAAAAAAAAAAATTGTCGGATACTGCAACCTCTATGAACTTACATCTATATGTGTATGCCACACTCGGTAACACAGACACATCTCAATGCTTTACTTTGATTTTTACTTGATAATTAAAATTGTATTGAATGGTAAGGAAAAAAAATTTGGGCCAACTAGATAAGTGATTTATTCAAGTTTTCATTCTGTTCTCAGATTCCCCAAGAACAGACAGAAAGGATATAAGGTGTCCGACTCCAGGTTGTGATGGTACTGGACATGTAACTGGCTTGTACCCACACCATAGAAGTCTGTCTGGCTGTCCCCACAAAGTCAGAGTGCCACCAGAAAGTAAACTATATAAATTATACCATAAATGTATTGCAGTATAAAAAAAATAAGTTGTGTGTGTGTGTGAATGTGTATGTGTGTGGGTGTGTTTGTGTGTGTGTGTGTGTCTTTGTGTGTTTGACTGTGAATACGCTCTTGAAATGGGCTGCTGCTTTCTTGGAAGGAACGTTTACTGCCAGCTCAAAAGTGACCAATCAGTAGTAAACACATGTAACATAAAAAAAAATCCTGTTGGTGGAGACTTGCATTCCAAAATGCCCTACACATGTATACGCATATTTTACGATGCTTGTGAGACTTAGGACATAAAAACTTTCTCCTTCTGTAATGTGTGTTGCACTATAGATTTTTTTCTATTTTTTTTCAATTGGCGATGGTTAAGTCATTTTAATGTAACCAAAAAAAATAAACATTCAACATTAAACGGCAATGTTACAAAAGGAACAGAAAAAGTAATTAACTTTTTTTCAATATAAAAGCATGCTCTTAGACCGAAGGCAGTATTTGCAATTCAAAGAGCCTGCCAAAGCTGTATTTAAAAATAAATAGACAACTCCCCCTAACTAATTGGAAAATATGCTCAGAAAAGAGAAGTTTCTTAGGGAAGAGAGTGGAACTTTAACAATTTATGCTTTTTGAAGAAAATAATCTGATGTTTTATGGTACATTCCTTTCCCCCAAAATCTATTTACACTTCAGACAACCACAGAATCCATCTCCTCCACAGAAGATATTTTCTACAACTGTTGTCTCTGATTGTGTTATTGGCTCATGTGGTCTGACGCTAAACGCTTGAACAATTCGGTCAGACTAATATTCAGTAAAACTGTGTTCTGAGGCCCGTGCCTTATCTTCTTACCCACCCCTCCTTTCACAGTACTGGCCATGCATGAGAACGTCCTCAAGTGCCCTACCCCCGGCTGCACAGGAAGGGGCCATGTCAACAGCAACCGCAGCACCCACCGGAGGTACACCGTAGAAGCGGCCCGTTAAGAGAACAGAACGCGTCTCGTAGATAAGGATCGCCCAGCTGACTAATGTGTTTGACTTTCCCCTCCCCCACCAGTCTCTCTGGCTGCCCCATCGCTGCTGCTGTCAAAGTGTCCAAGCCCCAGGAGGAGAGCCCTATAGGCAGGCCGGTGCAGGACCGGTCACCCAGGTGAACTGCCGTGCCAACGCACAGAACACAATCATTAGCATCGATTGCAACATAGGCGCAATAAAGATGCAGCTGTTTGGACTCTAAATCTAGATACTCTCCAGTTCTGTGAGTGTAGTAAAATGTGGCCACGTGCTTTCAATGGCTAAACACCTAATAACACATTCAAATTGGAGACTATTTGGTATTGCGTAAGCGTAAGAAGCATAAGCAAAGTAAGATAGATAGCTGCAGACACTAATGAGTGAAAACACAATTATCAAAGCTTTGTTAAAATAGCACCTCCTTGTTGCAAATGCTGAGGGTCCTAAGGGAATACCTTTTAGGAAAATAAGGCAACTAAAGTCTTTGTTCCCTGTAGATAAATCACAGTTAAATTATCTTGGCAAACTCATCTGTAACACAGATTAGTGCCTTGACTCTAGGAGTAGAGATTGGCAAAATTTCTAATTCGACAAAAACAAAAAACTGCAACACTACTATGACACTTGAATGCTTCTTGTCAATACTTTTGTCAATACTTTAAAGGTAACCAATGTCTCCTTCTGACTGATTTCACTGTCTCTTTACTCAGACCTCTCAGCCTGATGAAGAACTTTGAGATGAGTCAGTTCAACTATCGGTTCCCCCATCCTGTGGCTGCTTTGCAAGCCAACCTCACCAAGGACATGGAGAAATACAGCAAGATCCGCTTCGATCACGCCAGCTTTGATGCACAGGTCTTCGGCAAACAACCCCTGATGGCATCCAACCAGGACCAAGAAATCTCTTCACACTTTCCTGACTGTGAGCTTCACACATTTTTCTTTGATTCTAAAGACCATAAATCTGTCTGTACCATAACAGCATGCCATGGGATATGAGATGAAGTCGTGCACGACACACTTCCTTCCACAAATGTTCCGTCTTGTAAGGCGCGATACATCACATGTTCAGTCGCCAGTGTGGCACTTCACTTCAGCCTGAGTACATGACAAAGTATTGCGTTTCGTTTGTCATCTCGCAGCCCCCCTACAATACCCAGGTTTCATCGCTGGCCCTGGCAGCCGGTTGCAGACCCCTCATAGCCCACCCAGTCACTTCCAAAAGGGGGGTGACAGCCTCCAATCCACGGCAGCCACGGCCGCCATTCTTAACCTGTCCACCCGCTACCGTAACAACATGGAGGCTGTTGCTGGTCGGCCCCTGGCAACCTCCACAAAGGTAATCAAATTAGACCACTTGGAAAGGTATTTAATGTGGTCATTTGAAAACAACTCTGATTTGTGTATAAAAAGGAGAAAACATCAAAAGAGAGATGTTTGGCAAAAGCGCCTGTGTCTCTGATAGAACAAAAAGCAGAGGTCCCCCCCCCACCCTCTCCCCTGTAAAGCTTTAATGCACACAAAAGGAATTTTGTGTAATCACATCAAACGAAGGAAATACAGTCAGCATTTGTTCTCATTTACAACTAGACACTTTTTGCATATGCGTGTGGCAATGTATTTGATTTTGTCTTCTTGCACACAGAAGAAAAAATTCATATGAACATTTTTGCTGCTGCCAGTATAGATATATTTAGGGCTGCTATATACCAGATAAGCTGGGTCTATCATACTTGATTTATTTTTTTATTGAATAAACAAGTGGAACTCTTTATCCAAAATACATGTTCACATTCAAAATGCTCCTGACTTTACGGACGTTGACCAGCTAAAACCTGACAGAGCCACAATCCGAACTTATTTTCTAGAACTCCTTTCATTTAGTTTCATAGGCGTAGGGCCGTCCCGACATTAGCTTCAAACTCATGTCAACTCACATGTCAAAGCACGTCTGTCCTACAAAGGATGCCAGAATATTGATCAGCTTGGTGGTAACAAATCCATACGGTACGGTAGATGATTCAAGGCCTCCACACCTACACAGTATACATATCCCTGTTTCCCAGCTTGTTCAGATGAGAACGTGGCGTTGCACCAGGTACCCACCCACTTAATGAATAAAACAGTGCTAGCAAGTTAATCATCTGTTCTCTTCTCTGCAGTTGATCTGTTTTGTAAGGACTTAAAAATACATTTGACACGCCATTAAACATTTGCCACATGGATTTTGTGGGAAAGGATTTGTTTGAATGTATTATAATCTGATCCATTTTAAACGAGAAAATTAGGTGGTCATGTAAAAGATCACCCCGAACTCCAAATCAAATTATATAAATTATATATATATATATATGTTTACATATATAGTTTTTAACATTTCTGAAGCAAATGAAGTATGCTTATATAAAGTAATGAAATGTATTTAACTTGACAGCGTAATTTATAAACTTCTAATTTGACTTTTGTAGGGTTGATTTCACAGAAAATGATTAACGAGCTGAACGCTCCGTCAGTTGATGGTTTTCTGTTATCTTTGAGCATTTAGAATGGTATCATAAAGAGAGCACCTTATGTTTACCCTTATACTATGTAGATTAGTTATGCAGTGCACTTCTGTCATTACACTGGACAGACAATTAAACTAGATCACATAGGCCACATTATCCTTTGTAATTAATTTGAAAGGCTCTGTTTTGTGCAGAATAGACGACGGGTTTTAATGAGACATATGTGTTGAATAATTGGTTTTAGTTACGCAAAGGATTTCAGCAGTTAGTAATGGAAAACTTTTAACACAATAAAACCTCAGCAGTAACAAAAACGACATAATTTCATCCCCGAACTTGCAACACATCTGTCAGTAAGTAAACTTATGTTACATTAAGCTTTTTAATTTTGGTTTTAATGGTGATGACCTAAAACCAGCGACCCCCAGCTGCCATCTTAGTTGTGTGTCCTAGAAAACCGATGACACAGCTGTCATTGAAAAACTATACACCCACGATTATAAAATTTTTTTTGTCCAACAGAATTAAAGACGGCTAAACCTGGCACAGTGGACAGCTAGATCAAGTTAGATAATGATATTATAATAATAGTCTTTTTTCCAAACAAATTTGTGTTGTTTCTCACATCAAGTAATGTCTCACTTCTCTGATTTATTTTCAGGTCAGATTAGATCTGGCCTACAATGACAACTTTGACGCAGCACCATGGATAACGTTCCATCTGATTCATTGTTAGTCATAACAGCTGCGGAATTCGTGATTTATAGCCATGGCTGTTGAAACCCTTATTAAGAAACTGCACTTTTTTTTAGGATGTCCTAATAGAAGTGGATGAAAATGGCACTCTGGACTTGAGTATGAAGAAAGGCAGGGAGAACACAAAAGCCCTACCCAAGGTGCCTTCTGGGGACGTCCCCTCTGAAAGACTTCTGCAGCAAGGCGGAAGTATGCTCATCAACCCGGCCTTCTACCAGGCTCTGTGTGACCGAGATAGCTGGGACTCTCCCATCAACTTCAGTAAAGCACAACTCATGCAAGACAGAGAGGTAACATATATTCCTTACATTGACCACTATAATATAACCCTCATCAACAGATCCATGCAGTATGGATAGCATATAAACAATTATGTTCAGGATAAAAAGGGATGAGAGGTTAATGTTGTGAGGCCCCATATTTGCTTCTCAATCACAAACCACATCTGGTGATATCCCAATCAAGTTGTCAGAGGAAAGAAACCAAATCCCAGTGTTTGACTGTCTTTCATAAAAACCACTGTGGATTATGTATGACTTTAAATGGAAGTGCGGCTACATGTAAGGATCTTTAAGCGTGGTCGTTTTTCCATGCTCTCTGACCCTGGGCGGGCTGGTGTTTTAAGAGTATTACTGGTAAACTCCCATCGATCATTCCCATTTGGAACACTGAGGATTAGGGGTAGGTCTGAGGGACGTTTTGCGGCAGGGTGTGTAAGGAAGTGTCTGTGTCGGGTGTTTCTTCAGCAGGAGGATTTTGACGAGGCGTCTCTAGAGGAACACCACTACCCTGGAGACGCCAACATATCCAGCCCCAGAAGCAAGCTGCTCCTACGAGATGTTAAGAAGGAGCTAATGAGGTATGTCACGTTCCATGTTGGATGGGAATTAAAGGGGAAATGTAGACGTTTTGAAAAGGTCTTTGTTTTTTGTCCAAAATGTGAGTTTTCCTTTTTAAAAAAAGGGCTTTTGGACGGATGGGCAGTAATAATAGCAAAAGTGTAATTCCAGACCAGACCTTTACTTAAATTAGGTTTTTAGTGAGTAGGTTAAAGCTCACTGAAACTCATAGGACAGGGTCACCCCATCCTGTTATTGGCTGCCCTGACACATCACATATCATTGTGACCGAAACATCTGCAGGTTCATGGGGAGTGGAAATGTGTTCTATTTGAAAGTGAGTGAGTACTTATATGTACGTCCTTAGCTTCCGACTCTTTACTCTTGTAGTTCGAGTGCATGCACTGCTGGTTAGGCTCTTGAAACGGCCTCACAAGAAAGTAGGAATAGTTCCCCGAGCACTCTTCAACCAATTATCCATTACATGACCGGCAGTTTGATTTCTCTACTAAATTTCCTGCCTTACTAACTCTCCACCTCAAAGTCTCTGTCAGTGCCATGTGAAACGGTTCGGTGATCACCTTATTGTACATTACAGCCCTTTCAGAGTATACTACTCCTAAGTACTTGTGTCCTTTGCAGCTGTCCAACCCCAGGCTGTGATGGCAGTGGCCATGTTACAGGAAATTATGCATCACATCGGAGGTAATCACACACTCACCGGCACAAGCCAGCAGTCTTTTTCATGGTTACAGTGCAGATCAGTATTATTCTATAAAAAATAAGAGACAGTTGAATTGGCATCGTGCTTTTATTTTTTTACGTGTGGAATTTCTGATGTTAAGGACGTTGCACCAAGTTAGACTAAGGTGTTACAGATAAAGGAAACCGTGGCGGCTTTGCATTGTGGGACGATTCGTTTTATATCGAGCCGTGATCAAAGGCAGCACGGGATTGACTGTCAACCCTGTCTCCTCGGCAGTGTGTCGGGATGTCCCCTGGCTGACAAGACGCTCAAATCCCTGATGGCAGCCAACTCTCAGGAACTAAAGTACGTGTTGTGAGTCAAACCCCTACTTTACTAACATCCACGCGGCTGTTTGTCTCGAGCAAGAGCCCGTTGTCCTTAACCCCAACCCTCCGCACCCCGCTTACACAACGTGTTCCATCCCCATTTGTTACCATATACAGTCCTCATCTGCTCCCTCTGCCTCTCCACCCGTAGATGCCCAACACCTGGGTGTGATGGATCTGGACATGTGACCGGAAATTACGCCTCCCACAGAAGGTAACCAACCTCAGCAGTCAATCTCGAATGCAAAAGGAAGGACCAGAACGTTTCGCAATGATACTCACAAACGTCAGACGTCAAAATGCCCCGTGAACTTGAATGATCTAGCCCTGCAAGTGTCCATTTCTGTTAAACTGCATTGTCTCTAATCACTTCTAGTTTGTCAGGATGTCCTCGAGCCAGGAAAGGAGGTCTGAAGCTCACGCCAAACAAAGATGAAAAAGATGACCAAGAAATGAAGTGAGTTCCATTCCTTTGCTGCTCCTGAAGCTGCTAGTGAAGGAGAAGGGAGTGCAGACATTTTTGTTGTTGTTGTTGTTTATAGCATGTAAATGCTAGAATAATCATGGCATTGCCATGTCTTGCTGTAGAAAAGCTATTATATCTCTAAGCTATTAAGTAACATAAAAAAAATATGTTTCTACTCATAACATTAGTGAATTGTTTTCCAAGGATTAACAACATGTTTATAGGACATGTTTCAGCCATTGTTATTTGTTTCATTGTATGGCTCATTGTATGAGTGTTTTCCTTGTAATTATGTTTTTCTCGTACTAGAGTAAGAAAGGGCTTGATTAAGGGCTTCTCTGCTTTAGCACTACATTGAGGCTAAATCATTCTGGATGCATTTGTCCCTTGAAAAAGTGTTATTAAAAAAATAATGTAATTGATTGCTGCTCAAAAGTCAGATGTACGAGCCCTTGTTTACTTATACCTCTGGACACGGATTTTTCTTTTTTAATTACTAATGCAAGGTCAAAAGCTCGGGAATTAGACTGGGATGGATCTCATGCATATTAAGAGAGAGGGGTGGGGGGTACACTGGGGCCCGGGGGTGGGGATTCTCGTACCCACAGTGCATCAGTTATGTTTCTAGATTATTGTACATAGTGGGCCATATGGCCTGCCTCCATTCTCCCAGTGCCTTGCCTCTCTTTACCTGTAAGTATGTAAGTAATGGGACAGACACTGTTCTGTGCTGTAAGTGCTGTTGTTCTGTTGAACAACAAAGTGCTAAAACAAGCTATCCGCACTGGCACTCTACAGAACACGGGCCATTTGTATCATCTCAGGTGACCTTTCACCTTTATTGGTAAAGCAAGAGGTCAACGACCCCAAAATTACATTCTTTCACATGAGAGGATACGTGACAATTATGTATAATTCATGACACTCCATTACTAACCTTTAGCAAACAGAGCTGGATAGCAATTACCAAACTTCTGATGATATTCAACAAGACTTGTGGGTATGTTTGGTTTGTGAGTACCACATCAACAACCTTACATTGTCTGCAGTACATGAATTACCATTTTATGCTAAGTTTATGTGGATTACCAACTTGTTAATACGATTATTTGAATCCATTTCTAGTTTTGGTTTGGGGACTACATTTTTAATCAGCATTTGCTGGATTAATCAACATAATGGTTTTTAAAATCTTCCGGTCTAGTTATTAAGAGATATTTCTGAAGAATGATTTGATTTTGGCATTTTTGTATAGTTTGTGGCTTAAGCAATTCAAACACAGTTCATAACATTTGTGTGGTATTTTGTCATAAACATAAAAGATTGAATTACCTAATATACATTCATTGAGAATTTAAATATTTAATATTATTTTTTTCACCCAGAAACTAGTTGACTGGCCTTGGAATGGCAGTGACAATCTTTCCAGGTCACTGTGCATTATGAATTATTACAGCACACCGTGGCGCCACTAAGGCCTTACAAGAGGACCGCAAATTGTCACAAATCTGACTCCTTGTTTGCGTCTCTGTTAGGTGCCCAGTAATTGGTTGTGATGGACAGGGCCATATATCGGGCAAATACACCTCGCACCGCAGTGCTGGGAGCTGTCCTCTGGCTGCCAAGCGACAGAAGGAGTCCTCCATCAATGGCCTGGTCTTTCCCTGGAAGGCCTGCAAACAGGAACTCCCCCACTGTCCGCTGCCAGGCTGCAACGGCCTTGGCCACGCCAACAACGTGTTTGTCACTCATAGAAGGTGAGGTTGTCGATACCCCATTTTGTTTGAGACAATGACCTTTCTCTGTGAACACAGGACATTCCCTGTGATTTGTCTTTTCAACAATATAAGACCTGTAAAGGGTAAGTTTGCCCCTAATACTAGATCTCATTGTTTGTTTTTTTCTTTTTCAGTTTGTCTGGTTGCCCACTGAATGCTCAGGGTATCAAAAAGAAACAGTCGGGGGAGGAGATGATGACTATCAAACTTAAAGCCAGTAGTGGTAAGGCGATATGATTTTGAATGCTAATACTCTAGATCAGTGGTTCTTAACCTGGGTTCGATCGAACCCCAGGGGTTCGGTGAGTCAGTCTCGGGGGTTCGGCGGAGGTCAAAATACACACACTGTGTGTGAGTCTTTTCTGTACGAAGGGTTCGGTGAAGGGTGCGAAGGGTT
>JAVQJS010061105.1:0-16919 GCA_036024795.1 Galaxias rostratus | reverse complement strand
AGGTGGTGATCAGTTTACAGCTCTGCTCCTCTCTTTACCCGAGTGTCCAAGACATACGGCCGCAGGTCTGATGATACGGCCACAAAGTCGATCATTGATCTGCGACCTAGGGTGCTCGGCCACCAGGTACACTTATGAACATCCCTATGCTCGAACATGGTGTTGGTATGGACAATCTAGCACAGAAGTCCAGCAACAATGCACCATTCTGGTTCAAACCGGGCAGGCCATTCCTCCCAATCAACCCTCTCCAGGTTTCTCCATCGTCGACCACATAGGCGTTGAAGTCCCCAGCAGAACTATAGAATCACTAGATGGAACCCTTTCCAAGACCCCACCCAGCGACTCCAAGAAGGCCGGATACTCCAAACTGCAATTTGGTGCATAAGGACAAACAACAGTCAGAACCTTCCCCCCGGCGACTCGCAGCCGCAAAGAGGCAACCCTCTCATTCACTAGGGAAAACTCCAATACAGCAGCGCCCAGCCGGGGACTCGTAAGAATCCCCACACCTGCCTGGCGCCTCTTACCCTCGGCGACCCCGGAAAAGAAAAGAGTCCAGCCCCTCTCCAGGACTTGGGTTCCAGAATTAGAGGAATGCGTTGAGGCAAGCCCAACTGTGTCTAGTTGGTACTTCTCCATCTCCCGCACTAACTCCGGTTTCTTTCCCACCAGAGAGGTTACATTCCACGTCGCTAGGATTAGTCTACGTTGCCAGGGGTCGCACGACTAGGTCCCTGCATATGCCTGCCACCCAATTGGCATTTAACCCGACCCCAATGTCTATCCCTGCAGGTAGTGGACCCACAGGACGGGTTGTTTGCATGTTGTTTTTTCGGGGTGTGCCCGACCGGGCCCCACGGCTCACACCCGACCACCAGACGCTCGCCTGCGAGCATCTCTCTCGGGTCTGACTCCAGGGGCTAGCCCTGGTTTCCCTCTTCCGGGCGAGGTCACACAGTTCGTTTGGTGCCGCTACATTGGGTGTTTTCTGAATCGCGCTTAGTCTCGACCCTCACCTAGGACCTATTTGCCATGGGATAACCTACCAATACAGCTCCCATGATCAGAGGGTCACTGAAACCCCTCCACCAGGTTAAGGTGGCGATTCTTGGAGACTGTTTAGCATAATGATATACTATAAAAGTATATGATATAGTGCTGTGTTGTAGTTCGTTTAGGCGGGGTAAGAAGACAACACGAGACAGTGGCTTAGCGATAGACACAATCCATTAAATAATCTATTATTTGTTAAAGCAATAACAAGGCAATAGATTAATCCCCTTACCTTCCCCCCTTTGATAGTAAGATTATTTCTACAAATCAGTTACGCAGTCTCTCCGTAAGGGAGTTGGAATAACTTTTTTGGGTCCTCTAGATAAGGGAGTGGTATCTTAAAACATCCATACACCGTTAGAGGGAGAAGAGGTTAACAATGCCTCTACATGATCAGGACCAGGGAAACACTCAGAGGGTTCTGGGATTTAACCAGGCAGAGTTCTAGGCTTACGTGCATATGAAATGGACCTGCAGGGCACGCACACATGTCCTGTCCTATGAGGGCTGCGGTGGGAACGGGGAGGAGCCGTGGCGTTGGATGAGATGAGTTATCCCTCCTCTGGTTGTCTGCACTCGGCAGTGTGGGGCTTTCACCCATGTGGTCCTCTCGGCAACTTTTACCGCTGTTTTAGTTGTTAGAAGCAACAGCAATGGTCCCCTCCACCTCTCTCCTTTCCCGTGGGTACAGCGATGTGCTTGATCAGTATCTGGTCCCTGGGTTGGACCTGGTGAAGTTGCCCAAGTGCCGGGGTGGTGAGAGCTGCCTTATCTGTGTTCTTATTGACGAGAGAGCAGAGTGCAGGTTGCGACAATTTGCTATAATTTTCTCATCACAAATTGCTGAGTCCAGGAGGGGCGCCTTAGGTGGCCCCACCTTGGAGTACCCATCACTATTCAAAAGGGAATGTGCTAACTTTGTGCATCCTCCCTCATTCTCATCCGCATGACAACATACGATAGGCATTTTACCCAATTTAGCCCCGTCTCTGCACAAAATTTGAGAATTCACAGGGAATAGGGGCGTCCACATCGGGTGACTCTCAGGGTGCTCAATGATAACATCTTTATCCAAAAATACCTCAAGCCCCAGCCTAATGTCATCTAATGCCTCCTTCTCACTGGGAATTGCTTAACGCAGCGTTGGTAGTCTGATTTGGGGGTGATAACAATGAGGGAGGTTGATTTAACTAGATCCACATCATAATTGCTTGTGGTCCACAACTCATCTGGGGGGGCCGCCAAACTCAAACTATCCTTAGTATTTGGGGGTGTTACCATACAACGTGTGGCGGTTCCCTCAGAGATTGTTATTATTATAATTATCCATTCATCCATCCATCCATCCATTATCAGAACCGCTAATCCTATGCAAGGTCACGGGGGGGCTGGAGCTTATCCCAGCTGACTTCGGGCGAGAGTGGGGGTACACCCTGGATAGATCGCCAATCCATTGCAGGGCCAACACATATACACGCAACCACTCCCACACACATTCACAATTTAGAGTAACCAATTAACCTGCATGTTTTTGGACTGTGGGAGGAAACCAGAGTACCCGGAGGAAAACCACGCTAACACGGGGAGAACATGCAAACTCCACACAGACAGGCCAGAACATGCAAGCTCCACACAGAATCGAACCCAGGACCTTCTTACTGTGAGGCAACAGCACTAACCACTGCGCCACCATGCTGCCCTTATAATAATTATCAATATTATTATTATTATTAGTAGTAGTAATGATAATAATAATCATAACAATAATCTATTTAATTTATAAAGCACTTTTCTAATATCCAATTGAGCCTCACAGCATCAACAAAAGTAACATGCCATAAATAAGCAATTAGACAGAAATTATAAAACCGACAAACAGCAACAACAAACTATACGTAAGCAAAAGGATAGTGTCAGTAAAAGGTGTGTGTGTTTATGAGTGTGTGTGTGTGTGTGTGTGTGTGTGTGTGTGTGTGTGTGTGAGGGACATTTCTTAGTCAGCAATTTTAGACTGCACTACACTCATAATGCCTGGGGAAAATGCCTGGGGCTCACCATTCGAGGAGGGTCCTTGCAGTGGCTCCCCTTGCCGGCCTCCCTCCTCACGTCAGTCCGCAGGCTGATAGGTGTGCTTCCCCCCACAGCCACCACCTCGGCGGCCCACTGATTGATGACTTCGCAGGGGGAATTTCCGGTGATGCGACGTTGACCTCCTCCCTCTCACTCTTCTCTTGTTCCAGCTACTTCGTCTCTGTTGTAGCCGGTGCCTGTCTCCTGAGGGCTGGTGGGCAGCCTGAGCCGAGGTTTTCCCCACTATGAATACAATGGCTTTATCCAGTATTTCAGCTTACTTTGCCTTTTTGTCTTTCTACTTTTCCTTTTCTCCTATTGTCCCAAGTGTTGAGCATGGGCTGGAACTTGGTTGAGTGGTAAGGTTTGCCATCCTGCGCATCGGTCTTTAAGTCTCAGATGGCCGTCAAAGGCCAGGGACCCATGGTTAAATGCCAAGGAATGTCTCTCCCACTTTTTGAAGGCTGAGTGGTTGTGTGGTGTGGTCTTGAGGCAGCCACTTATTGGCCCATTGGCATCTGCAGCTGATAGAGCCGTAGACAGGTGGTGGTGGGGTGAAGCAGGAGGTTGACACAGTTTGAGACATCACTGACGGGGCAGATGGTGGAGGCGAGAATGGGCACTGCAGGTCCCTCTCTCCGGATGACACGAAACGGCCAGCCACCCTCGTAGTGGATTTATCTTTTTCTGTTTTGTCCTTGCCTTATCTTTCCATTTTCCAAACATATTTATATCACTACCCAACGTCAACATCTCAATTCAATACAGACTGCAAGGGTGATCTTGAGAGAATGACAAAGACACTAAGTCCTGGCCTCAGTCTTACACTAGAATCCTACTCCCACAACATGGCCTTCAAAATGTATTGTGCATGTCTCTGGGGTTTCTTCCTATTTCCTTCTTCCTCTCGCTCCCTTGACCCACAGGAAAAAGACATCTAACCAGAACAACCACATGTCTATGTTTATTTAGCGTGCAGCTGATACCGTTCCTCTCATTTAAATCACCGTCTGACACACTGCGAGTGCAAGACACACACAGACACCAAAAACAAGGCAAAAAATCAATCCCTTACAGCTGCTACAGAGAGAGAGAAAATGTATTAAGACTGGATACTGTTTGCATAATGGTCTCATAACTGCAATTAAGATGAGCACAGTCTAAATAAAAAGTAAATCTCAACTTTTTACAGTAGGTAATAGGATGGTTTATTCTAAAGTCATGGTATTTTCTTTTGATTCTATAATAGCCATGAATAAGATTGCACATTTTAGTTTTTGCCTTCTGGTCCGGTTTTGCTCAGTTTTTGTCTGTGTGTTACTGTGCTTGAACCATATGTATAGTTTGTCTTATATAACTTGAAATGAAGAGTTCACGCTTACTATCTCAGTCCATTATTGGGAGTTGGTTTTCCCCTGATTGTAATCTGTTTATTCAGCCCCGACACAAGGCGAAACATAAGGCCACAGCAGGGATTCCAAATTGTAAAAAGATCAATAAACACAAAATGATATGGACGCAAACTTTTCTTAACTCTTGAAGGCTTTCTTACCACGATTACTTAAAATGATTAAAGCAATTTAAACACATAAAAATGAAAAAAATATTAACAGGAAAAAAAAAATACATAAAAAAAAGAAGAAAGATAAATTACAGAAAACAGAAGAAAGACAGAAAGAAGGAAAAAAATAACAAATACTGTATGAATGGTCACAGAACTCTAAATAAATTGAGCAGGTTGCACATTCACAAACCTGCATAACCTTCGGTAATCTACATAGCAACATTACCCAGTTAAAGTACTGTGTCTTAAGATTTTTTTCTCTCATTTAGGCCTCAAATGGTTGCCATAAAATGACTTGAACAAATGGGCCCAACAATGAGACTAAACTGCGTCAGTAACTGCAGTAAGTTTAACACAGGTCTGGTTTCCCTATATATTTAGTGTCATTCCAACAAACAAGTCATAAGACATGCTCGGACCTTATTCACAGGCCCACCATACCCAGTCATGGTGTGACATCTATCAAAAGCACAAACCGATATCCGCTTTTACAGTACTTCATAACTCTTTACAAAAACCTGATAAAAACATAAGAAGAAAGCATGAAAAGGATGACAAGTAAACAATAAGAACGCTGTCAACAGTATAAAGAGTTACACGCCAGGCATGCTGGGAGTAGCACCCGACGCAAAATTACATCAAGTAATTAGATGTCCGCCTAGTGCCATTATAACCTACAGCTCCAAAAGACGTTTTGTACGAAAGCTCCTATTGACACCTATGTTTAATAACCATGTGCTTACGAAGACAAAGATATCACCTAAGCAGGCCTTGCTTTGACAGATCCTACCATTTCTCTGCATTTTACAAAGTATCTTTATATAAACTCTTTTTCCAAGCATAGAGAAAACTTAATCATTCAGCTTCATGCAAACCAGGCAAATGTGATGTGACATGTGTGATGTGTGAAATAGTATTTCTGCTTCTCTCGTCCATACTTATTCTTTGCTGGGTCAGACACCCCATCCTTCAAGCGAATTGTCAAAATGTCAAAAATGTCAAAATTGCGTTGACATTGTGGAATAAGAAAGGTTTCATCTTCAGTCTGCAGAAAAAGGCTAAGGAGATAAGGGAAGAAGATGGGTAAGGGGAGGGTTAGAAATTGAAGAGAGGAAGAGAGAGAAAGAATGATGTACTCACATTCACAGCACATTTTAGACCAGAGTGTTTTTATGTTTTTTACTGTTGGTAGATAGCGCATAATTTTTTAGTGGGCATATGGTGTAGAACGCTAAATAGAAAAGAGGCCACAATTAATTTTCTGTGCTCCACCATTTGGTTTGAGGATGACTGTGCATTCTGTTTCCTTTTGATAGTGATAACTTAGTTTTATTTTGCAAGCTGCAAACATTTGCTTTCTAAACATTACATCTCCGTAAATCACTGTAAATAAATGTGAATGGATTTACGGTTGACATGCTACATATTCTCTCTGTTGTGGAGAACCTTGTTGAGTCTTGGAGAAGAAAATAATAAAGCAGGAATATAATGTGACAGTGCATCTGTTACATTGTGTGTATAAAAATGTAAATGTATATTTTCATATACACAAAGACATCACACATGAGCAGTGTGTACAGTCTTGTCCAATCAGGTTGTGAGAAAAGGCCCTGTGAAAGAGAGCAAACTCAACATGCCATAGCGCAGCACAGTCTGTGAATAGAACTAAGAGAGCTCATGAGAGTTCATAAACAAAAATGACAGTGATTATCCCTAAAAAGGCACTTCATTACCCAGCAACACGGGTTCCAACTGATTGTCTGCAGCTCCAAGCTCAATTTGGGCTGTGATTTGCTGCTGAATGCTCTGGAACAACGAAGCCAGTTCTGCGGGTGACACCACTTTTTGTTGCCAGTCAGGCAAATGCTATATTTATGCTGGTGTATTCAGGATTCATTCTGTGATTGCTGGTTACATTTTTTATATGTTGAAGACAGCATTACTAACTAGGGAATCCAGTTAACTTGAGTGACAAAAAGTGTTTCAGAGGGGAATGGACTCAAATTATTTGAAATAATACTGATACAATAGGTTCAAACCATTATGGAAAACCTAATTAATAGAAAATCACACATCTTGGGTTTACCGACATTTTAATATGTAGTTTGTTCCAGATTTAGCTACTAATAATTTTCCATTTCACTTTCACAAGATTTTGTAAAATGCAGAAATGCTTCCAACTATTTTTGAAATTTTCCTTCGATCATGGATGACATTGCTACATCCAACCCGGGATTTGAAAGTTGTCTCAATCTGCAAGACTAAAAATTTAAACCCTTTTTTGAAGAATAATAGGTGACTGATAGAATCGGAAAGAAAGAAGTCCAAACACACCTGCTAGTTGAGCGTTTCAAGTTTCAAGCTTATTTGTCATATGCAATTAACACAGGGCCAACATGCAATGAAATGTGCTGGACAAGAGTCGGTCATCTCAGCAGAATAAAATAAAAGTTAAGAATGCAAAATCTCAGATAAAACAAAAAACTAAGGACAAAATATAGAAAGCAACACATAATCAAAAAAGTAGTGTGAGGGCAGTAAGGGCAGTTCTTAACAATATAAAAAAGGTAATTTATAAATTAGCAGGATTTACATGAAGTGACAGTGTCAGTGCATTAAACAGTGAAGAGCATGTCAGAATATAGAATAGCGATAAGTACAAAATAGAAGTGTGAGGGCAGTAAGGGCAGTTCTTAACAATATAAAAAAGGAAATTTAACATTTTAAATAAGCAGTATTTACATAAGGTGACAATGTCAATGTATTGAACAAGTGGAAGAAGCATCTTGTGGTGACATGATAGAGTTTACAGTCCAGTGTTAAGAGTTCAATGTTTAGAGTTTAGTGTTCACAGTTCAGTAGCCTGATTGGCCGAGGGTAGTAACTGTTTTTTAGTCTAAAGGTACGCGCGGCCATGCTCCTGTGCTTCCTACCAGATAGTAGCACAGAGTAAAAGCTGCGTGCTGGGTGGTTGTGGTCTCTGATGATGCTGTGAGCTTTCCGTAGGCACAGCTGGTGGTAGACGTCCTGGATGGTAGGGAGTGTGTTGCCAATGGTACGCCAAGCCGCTGATGGTACATCGTAGGCTGTATCCAAGATTTTGCTTCACTTGCAGCAATCCACAACACAAGTGAGAATTAGTGAAGACACAGTGGTACACGCATATAATAAAACATAGGCATATACATACAAAAGCACTAAAGGGTAACTGTTATTAAACACATACCTTCCTCCAAACAAAAACATTTGCAATATATTATTTACTTCCGTGAAACAAGTCTGACCTTAACTTTTCTTCATCGTTATTGTGTATTTTTTGTCACAGTCGGTGAGGTATGAAAAATGTGTAATATCTGTTTATGGCATGTCGACGCTCCTCTTAGGGAAGGAGGAAGACAGAGATGACTGAATAATTAAACTACAATTCCAATCAGAGTTCAACAATTCTGACCTTCTTGAGGACTGACCCTCCTCTCAATCTTCCCTTTGTTTTGTCTTTCTACTGTTCAGCATTTTCCAATTTTTTTCAAGATGTATATATTTCTCTCATAGCTGATTTGAACATTATAAAAACAATACAAATTAAAAAAGACTATTAACAGCATGAAAAATATGAAACATATGAAATAGCTTGCTTAAGAAGCATTAAGTCCTTTAGTCATTGGCTTGGAATTGTCTGTTGCTTGAGCGTTACTTTCTAAGTGTTTGCCCATTCATTTGGCGTAAGTCACAGAAGTAGCTTGCTGTGAAGGACATTTTGTTGTTGGGTATTGCCTAGTGAGAGATTCTTTGAGAGACAGTAGATTAAAAAAAGATTGGACAATAACAGTTAGTATTAGTGTGGAAGAATAATCATTTTGTAAGCTGGTTGTAAGAATGTATTCAGAATTAATCATAACATGTTTAACTAATTTGTCAATGAACCCTGAGATACCAACTACCACCTGAGATGAGTCGAGTCTAAGGATTTTCATAGAATACTTAAACGCTAGATACAACATGGTCTTGACTTAATACAGGTAATAGCAATGGAGGGAATTAATAAAATCTCTAATTTTGCATTCATACCTTTATCAGTCCTCTTGAAGTCTCAATATCAAACACAAATTTTGTTGGCCAGTAGATCTCTAGCAAAACTCAAGCAAATAACTTTAAGGAACAGATGCCTATAACCTGTTTAATGTTCAACATGAAGGGACTCTTTCTGTACAGTTTGTGACATATAGGGTGTGTTTAGGTGCTAAACCGATGAATGGCCACTATTATCTAAATGGTAAATGGTAGACACATGGCACACAACAGTATTCTAAAACATTTGAGTGTTCATCAAAGACATCTGAGTTGACTGCACATATAACTTTACCGTATCATGCCATATGGTTTAGATAGACTATTCTTTCCTCTCTTTCTCTGCAGACTTGCTTTGTAAATCTGGACCAGGAGAAGCTAGATTACAATGATGACAGCTGTATTAAGGTGTGCTAGACATTTCCCTCCACTCATCCACCCACAATGCCCTATCCTCTATATCTGTCTTTTCAACAATAGAGCTATGATTAATATAATTTATGTGGGTGATTTATTCTGCAGAAGCTGGCAGACATCTCTCCAGAACTGCCCAACCTTGTTAATTCGTTAAGTGCACGACAGACCAAGCAGAATGAGATCTTGCTTCTCAGCGGACTTGAAGCTTCACCTGACACTGGCCACAGTCAGGTGAGTCATATTAAATCCTTTCTATTCCCTTTAAGAGATAAGAGAAAATAGAACAGGCACAGTAAATAATACATTTAGATAAAGTCTAATGGAAAAGTAATTTAGAACTCATTGGGCACAGATACTATTCAAAGACTTTTCTAATGCTTGCAATCAGGTAGTGATAGCATTGTTCATGATGGCATTTACAACCCCTTCTCTGTGTTTGTGTCTGTGTGTCTGTTTGTTGTATACAGGCCCAGAGACCTGATGTGTGCCTGGTTCACTCTGTAGAAAAGAGTCACTCCACTCAGCCTGGCAGCATCCTCTTGGATATTAACAAGTTCTTGATTGGCCTGCAGTGGGGCTACAAGAGGCAGTGCATGGAAGACGACACCAATAATTCCATATCATCCATCGAGGATGAGTTCCTCACCGCCTCAGAACACCTGGGAGATGACAGTGAGGATGATGGTTTCAGAAATGGTGGGTCTCCTCTAGCCCTCATAGACCTTACCTTTGTTGGGTGTGTACATCATATATGCAGACTTATGCAGAACATAGGTGGACTGTAGTTTTTTATACTGAACTAAAATGAAACAACATGGAAACGTTTTCTTCAGTTTCACAGTATGATTCTAGTAAAAAATGACACAAATAGTGTCACTTCACTATAGCAGCATTGTTCTCTGCGGCATGGTGAGCTTGTGGGGCCAAGAGAGGTTGTCAGTGTTTCTCATTATTTGGAACGATACAGCACAGAGCATGAGTCTGAGTCATGCTGCACAAAAAGCCAGTTTTTTAATCTATCATTAATCTCACATGTGAAATTAAATCCAATGCCAAGAAAGTCACACTCAACTTTGACTTATTGTAATATTATAATCATCATGTACCAATCTGGAAGACCTCTTTAATCCCCCCACTGCGGGTTGGTGTTCATCTGCTAGCTGGCTATGTAACCATTTCAGAGCCAAGCTTTGGATACCTTGGGGTAGGTACTAGCTAAATAGCTGCAGCATAACCATATAGCTATTGAGCAGTTTTATAATAAGTGTAAATAATTGTGTAATGCATAGACTACCGTAATTTCCAGACTATAAGCTGCTACTTTTTCCCCACGTTTTGAACTTCGCGGCTTATACAATGATGCGGCTTATTTATGGATTTTTCCCCGCTTTCACAAGCTTCATGCTGCCAAAATGGGATTTAAAAAAAAAACCTGTGACGAAATCGGGCATGCTCAAACTTCCCATCATTCTGATTACGATAATCATTTTGTCACCCTTTTTCAAGTTGAAGGCGATTGATCTGGCAGTTGGAAAAGGAGATAAAGCTGCTCCATGGAGATAGTGACCAAAGATTTACTTGGTTGGCTACTGTTTACTGCAATTTTTTTATTTTCGTTAAAGCCTATTTATTTTTGTTAACAAGCCGTGTTTCATTTAAAAGCCTATTTATATTTGTTCAAAGCCGTGTTTCGTAAAAGCCTGTGTAAAGTTTGTTTGTTTCAATGTACCGGTAGCCACCCACGGCTTATATACGTGTGCGTCTTATGTATGAACAAAATACATATTTTTTTTAAATTCAGTGGGTGTGGCTTATATACAGATGTGCTTAATAGTCCAGAAAGTACGGTATTCACTTTGTGGTCTGTGGTAGACACAGTGTGCTCCCACTTCTCTTTCTCTGTTCCTCACTTGCTCCCATCCCTCTGATCTATACGTTGTTATATTATGTTGTTCTAGACCCAGAAAGCAGTGACGTAGTAGAAATCCACAGTGAATCAAAGATGGATCATAGTCGAGACCTGGGTGGTCAGAGGTGTCGATTGGACAGGTTGGAGTTATCTACATGCACCCCCTCTGCGGCCTCCAAGAACCAAACTTATTCAAGAACAAGCTGCCCTGCACACGAATCAGCGGGCTACTATGCTACCAACCTAGCAGAGACGGTACTGCAGGATGCGTTCATTCGCCTGTCCCAGGAAGAACCTTCGTTCTCCCCTGAAGCAGCTGAAAGCATGTCTCTATCCAGTCAACATACTAGTCAGACAGAGGGACCTCCCATGCCACGCACTTGCTCCTTTGAGCTTCCTAAGATTGTCATAGTACAGAGCCTGGACAACTGTGAAGGGGCTGATCGGCCAGTGGCCTCAGGTTCTCCTGTACCTGAGAAGAAACCCACATCTGCCGCTGAAACTGAAAATGGGCCAGTGTGCATTTGCAGTGACGTTCCCCCTTCCAAACCTGTCAAAGTGGCATGTGCTGCAAGTGTCATTGGCACCATCACAACTCCCCAGGTAACAAAGCAACTCACAACGGAGGAACAAGAGGAGAACAGAGGGGATGCCAGTCCTTGCACGGACTACTCCTTCTCTTCAGCCATATGTGGAATGGCCCAGGTTGCGGGCGCTGTAGCCATTGTTGATCTTGCAGAAGAGTCCAGGTTGTCGAACCCTGAAGTCTACAGAGCTTCTCAAGGGCTCCTCTCGGCTGCAGAGGCCTCGACTGCCTTTGCATTCCACTGCAGCATAGCAGAGGGAACCAGCATTGAGGCCGTTCGGGAGAATGTTGCTGAGGTACTCCACCGGGAGGCGGCTGATGTGATGGGCCAGCCGCATTGTTACAGGAGTGTGGCTCACCTCCTGGAGGCCACACGTAACAACATAGTGGATGGTATCACCTCTCTGAGGAAGGCCTACGTGGGCAATACAGAAATGGAAGATTTTATTGTTGAGGTAGCAGACAGCCTCTTTAAGCATGCCTTAGAGAAAGCCATGAAGAGGAAAGAGTTGGAGGGACCTGGAAAGGATGCACCCAACCTCCAGGGCTTCTTACGGGAGAGTGTGAACAATTTGCTCTTTGATGTTCTTTGTCTCACGTCCAAGAAAATCATTGACATTTCCACCAAATGTAATCTGGGGTCACTTGACACACAAGACGAGGTGACCCAAAGGGATGGCATGGAACCATTATGCCAATTAGATTGTTCCGTTGGCTCTAGATTGACAGATTACAACAGTGAAATCCCATTCATCATACCTCACTGCATCTATAAACTACCAATGTTATCTGGTTCAGGGGATCAGGAGAGGGAACGTGAGCTTTCTGGATCCCCCAACCCGACACATTTCAAAGATCTGCATCAACATGGCCAAATAAGAGCCTCCTCTACATCTGTAAAATATGAAGATGACGTCCAAATCCAGAAGACCAATATGAGTCACCGTGGAGAACCTGTCAGTGAAATATCCATCTTAAACACAGAGAAAGGAGGCAGGGTAGCCAGTAGTGCCAACAGCAGACAGTCTTTCTTGACCACTCAGTCCTCCCTCAACTCATGCAGCTCACTGGCTGGTGTCCGAATGGACTCATGTGAGTTGTCATGGCGCACCCATGTCAGTTGCTTTGCTGATGACCTTGCCGCCACAGTGGTGTCCATGGCAACAGAACTGGCCGCCATATGCCTAGAGAACTCTACAGGAAAACAGCCCTGGTTCTATGCCCTGAAAAATACTTGGAGTGAAGGGGTTCCTAGAGAGTACCTTCTACCCTGCTGCTCCCTCCTCCACAAGAAAGAAGGTCAAAACTGGACTGTGTCAAAAAAGCACCGTCCCCCTCGCCTCAGTGAGATTAAAAGAAAAACAGAAGAACACCCTGAGCTGATGGAGTGGCTGGTGAATCGAGTGGTAGATGAGACCATGGAGGAACTACAACAGCAGGATCCGTTTGTACTCTTTGCTTCAGAGGTCACCACCCGTATCTTGAACTGCCCTGAGCTTAATGTGGTGGACACTTCCAAAGGAGGCCAGTCCTCCCGAAGTAGGTTGCAATATGAGAGGTGGAGTCGGGGGAAGGCTTCCAGCTATGAGAGCATTCCAGAGGAAGATGGCGGGCGTGATCCCACAAAATTGTCCAACACCCTGGGTCCTGGCTGTCACCTGGGACAAAACCTGAGCCGAGGAAGCTCCATCTCCAAGCAATCCAGCTGTGAGAGCATCACCGACGAGTTTTCCCGTTTCATGGTGAACCAGATGGAGACCGAGGGACGGGGCTTTGACCTGCTGCTGGACTACTATGCCGGAAAGAATGCGGCCAACATCTTGACTGCTGCCATTCAACAGGTATCTGCCAAGAGAAACGACCACCTCAATGTTACATCCAACTCTTGCTTGTCCAAACAGTCAAGCACAGAGAGCATCACTGAAGAGTTCTACCGCTTCATGCTCAAAGACATGGATAAAGAAAATAAGGACTGCATTATGGCCAAAACAAAAGAATGGAGCAACACCCTGCTGCCCCCAACTCTACGGAGCCCGTTCTACTTTCGGCAGTCCTCTGTTCCAGACCGCCGTTCTTCTGACTCACGATTGACTGTGAACTCACCTATTAAAGCCAACTCCTTTGACGGCTTTGCCCGAAGTGTGCACGTGGACACACTGAATGTCTTCACAAGCAACTCGGGGGCGGCATCTGGTTTGTGTAAGTCAGACTCATGCCTTTACCAGCGAGGCCAGACGGACCAGTTCACTGACAAGCTGATCCATGAGACCTGGTCTAACTCTATTGAGTCCTTAATGAGAAAGAATAAGGTAATAACAGGCCCGTCTGAGGCCAACATAGATCTTGAGGCTAGCGCACAAGACTCCCAGCCTCATTTACAGGAGTTTGCTAATCGACTGGCCGCAGACATTGTGGAGATCGGGAAGTTGGCACTGGGGGTCGGAATTCAGGAAGGATGTGGGGCTACGATTTGTCAACAGCACCACACGCACGTTGGGGAGAGGAGGCGGGGTTTTAAACAATCCAGACCAGGTTGTAGTAAAGGCAGCAGAGCTAGTCAAGAACAACCATATGAGGGGAGCACTGATGGAACCATGTCTGCCAGCCCAAGAAGAGGACCACGGGAGGTCCCTTTGATCCACATCGAGGAGGATCAAAAGGACAAGCTGCCGAAGGGCAAGGAGAGGCGTCCTGGGTTCATCCTGCAGGATGTGCCCCTGGAGGTTCCAGCTCAGAGAAGAGCCTCTGCAAGTTGTTACAGGTAAGCCTACTTATATAGGTCATAATTCCAGTGTTTCCTTTTGATCCAAATCCCCTCCATCATTGATAGTTTCCCCCAACCCTCAAGTAGGGTCAGCCGTGATGAGAACATCACAGTGTTATCAAAAGCCTCAGACTGTCACAAAGCCTTTGAACTGTCTGATGAAGTAAAAGTCTGCAACATGGTAGAGAATGTAGAGAAAGAAAAAGTTGAAGACAGAAAGTAAGATGAGCTTAAAAAAAAGGATAAAGATGTAGAGATGGAAAGATACAGGAAGAAAATAATAATTATGCAATTTGATAGGTCTATGTGGGTAAATTCCTATTCTAAAATATCTTGAGTGGTTAGAAAATGATGTTCAGACTTTCGTAAATAAAAACCTGCCTACGTGTGGCAAAGCTATAAACCGTGTTTGATCACCAACACATGCTCATTCAATAGAAGAGGCTAATCTCTGGGCAATCCCTTCAAGTAATATCAATCCACACTCCAAACTATGAGACTCAACTAGCTCTGGTCTGATACAAATATTTGATCTGTTATATATCTCATCATATATGTGATATATTATTATTATTTGGTGGGACAACTTTGGTTCATAATCAAAAAACTGTGGGGAAAACTGTGAGAGTCATAATGTTGAGCTTTAACAGGTTTCAGCATGTGTGTATTTACTAATTTGCATTAACATGACAATACTGAACACAAGTTGGTTTAATTGCCATGTATAAAGTGTTTGTCATACCCCTGAAAAAATATCTTCACTCTTCACATGCACTGTGTGCATAATATTCAGCCATAAATAGGAGGTCAAACCCAGATCATATTTCACCCGTGTTCAGGCTTGTTGCAAGAACTTCTGATTGTTGTTTCCAATTTTAACAACAATCAGAGAGTGAATTTACTTTTGCAGCGGTGCAAAGCACAGAGGCACTATCAAAATATTACAGAAGAAAAAAACAGCATTCTATTTATTTGTGACAAATGGCTACAGAAAAGTGGTGTCACTTTTCAAAACCTCAGTTGTACTGTTAGTGGAAAGCATCGATCAAACTGACATTTTGGATTAGAAGGCATAGACAGAGGAGCTAGTCCATTGGGAGAGATCGACATCTTGTTTTTTTATGCAATAAGCTAATTAGGGAACAAGTGATGTGCATGATGAGTGTCTCTTTAGTGGAAGCTGGCCGCTTTTTAATGTTCTCATTCAATAATACCTTATTTTCCCATGGTAATCTGGAAGATCGCAGCCATTAGTCGTTATATTAAGGCTTTAGTAGATCTACTACCATGAGTACTCTCTCTCTCTGAGTGCAGGACCATCATGGATGCATAGAAACAGGCCCTCATGTCAGAACGATATGGTAAACACAGAATATTGGTAGTTTCTGTAATTCGGAGAAAGGATACACCATAAGCACTTATCAAATTGTGCCATGCAAGTGACAAGAAATTGTCTCAATATCAACACTCAACTATTTTGACTTCTAGCTCCCAAGTTAATTGTTGACAATTGTCCCCCAATCAACCAACCCAGTCTTCCCACTGTGCTTCCTCCTAGCGGTGAGAGAGACAGGTCAACTGTGGCCGCTGTCATGGCGAGAGAGAAACGCTCCATGAGCGCAAGCAGTGAGGAGAGCACAGGAAGCTGGTCCCACATGGCGCCTGACGATGTCGCCCAGGAGGAGACTAGTAGTTTTATCCAGCTGAGTGACGGGTCAGTAACATGCCTCACCCAATTCTGTTCCTGCGTGCACTTGCTCACAACTCCCTTTCGCCACACTTATCGGCTCTTATTGGTCCCTTGCTTCTCACACTGTTGCTGTACTGTGTATATCCACTGCCTGCTGCACCAGTCTATAGAGTGCTGGCAGTCAGGCCCCCAAAATCATCTTGGAGGACTGGAATGTGCCCCCAGCCACGTGCCAATAGTTACAGTAGCTGAAGGAGAACACAGCGGAAAAGAGACTTCAGAGGCTGCTGGTGCCACGTCTGTCCACTACCTTAAATATTCACACAAATTATTTACAACATCAGTTAGTTTTGTTTAATTTAACACAGCATCTGCTAACTTTCATAACCTGAATTTAAATATTGTCTGCAAGGTGCTTTGGTTTTTGGGGAATAGTAAGCGTTTGAGGGAACCGTCATAGCGGATTGTGGTTACACCATGGGCGTGATTAGATGCTTGTTGATGATTATCTACAAGTGAAGCAGCTGTGTTCATTTATTGACTGATCTCTCCAACCTTTCCACCGCCAGCTCATCTGAGATTACACTGTGACACACTGGACATGGCCGCCCACTTGCCGCTTGTCAAACGCCACATCCTTATCTCCAAACAGGCAATGTGCCAGCTCTCCTACCCACCTCAATTCAATTCAATTCAATTCAATTTTATTTATATAGCGCTTTTTACAAAAACAATTTGTCACAAAGCAGCTTTACAGAAATATGGATGTTATGGACATAAAAGATTTATCCCTAC
>JAVQJS010061098.1:0-28808 GCA_036024795.1 Galaxias rostratus | reverse complement strand
GCTGGCAGCACTCGTGTGCTGCAGCCCAAACGGGGGCATTACTTCTCGATGAGACCCTTGTCTGGATGCTCCACTGTGTAATTAAACAGCCTCTATGTCTTTATTTGTGTCTCGCCCTCAGTCCATCTTTCCTTTGGTCTCAGTGCCTCTCTTTTCTCTCCGTCTTTAGCGACCCCTCCCCCACTCACTGGAGTATCCCTTCTTCTCTCTTTCAGGCGTATTTGCAGCGTGGCGGCGAACAGATCGAGGTCATCTCCTACATCCACCTGTTTAAATGATACCAATGTTTAATTTGTCACAATTGGTCACATGACTCGTCCGGGGTATGAAAATGCTTTTGTCTCTTCTGAATATAAAAACCTGTGTTTTTTGGCCAGTTTTCATCAAGTGATCACAAAAAACAAAACGCTTTCTCCATTGTGAAAGGAGTGATAGGTAGAATTTTCCAGCACAATGCAGCTTAAACCACCCATGGGTTTAACCTGAAACATAAAGCAGGGAACTTGAATTGTCTTCTTTATAACTACAGACAGTTGATTGTAAAATGTAATTCCAAGTTGCTCTCACACAAAAACAATTCTAACCAGTTGAAGCATGCCCACAGAAATCAACTCAATGCAAAGTATAATAGTCTATTAGGAGTCATATATTTAATACATGTGGAAGGAATTGTCCAAGTCAAGCGGGAGCCACAAAGAAACTTCCCTTGTCTTCTTCCAACAAAGACCTTACCATAATAACCCCTGCCCCCTTCCCCCCAAAAGAATAAGAAAAACAAAACAAAAATGTTTTGAAACTTTCTCCATTAGTTGAGCATGTGATGAGTCAACAAGGCACACGGCTTTCTTCTGAAGGCAAAGTGTTTCCAGTTAGGGGATTTTTAAAGCTGCTCTTTGCTTCCACTGCTTGTCGACAATAAAACAGATGACACACCCAGAGGGGAGTGGGCCCTTGTGAAACTCTTGGTAACTGTCGACGGCTTTCATATTTTGACAGGGCTTCTCAGCGCCGTGTTTCAAGCCATTAATTTATCGGCGCCTTTGTTCTTTAAAGAGATGGCAAGAGCTTCCTCAGCCTACCCCCCCCCCCCCCCATGTCCTCCTCTTCCTCACCCTCCACCAGCACCAACGCCACAAGAAGAATAAAGACGAGTCAACGTGGATTTCTTCTGTATCTATCAACCGGAATTTGGAACACACTTGTGATTCAAAGCATTCGCCAACCTGCTCAGGGCGAGCATCTTCCTGGGGTGCCAGTGAGATGGAAGAGTGCCATGGTCCTCTGCTTGTCAAGTAGTCAAGAGGAGGCCAACAGACCCAGAGAGAGAGATAGGGGAGAAACTGGGAGGGAGGGAGAGAGAGAGAGACTGGGGGGGAGAGGAAGGTAGAGAGGGAAAGACATAGAGGAGTTGCGGGAGCGTTAGAAAGGCAGGGTCAGAGAGAGAGAGAGAGAGAGAGAGCGGGAGACGTGGTGGGGTAGAGGAATGGGGAGAGGGAAAGTTAGAGAGACAGTGTCAGAGAGACAGTCAGAGACGGGGAGGGGTAGAGGGAGGGAGAGAGGGAAAGACAGAGGGGAGGAGGGGGGAGGGAGAGTTAGAGAGACAGTGTCAGAGAGACAGTCAGAGTCGAGGAGGGGCAGAGGGAGGGAGAGATCCTCTGGTTCATGTCACACCAAAGCGTCAGTATCTGAACCACTCTTACGTCATCTCACTGCAATGAGCTGCATTACATGGGGGTACATCAGGTTCTCTCCCCTCTCTCTCTCTCTCTCTCTCTCTCTCTCTCTCTACGCTCCCTGTCTTGTTGGTTATGCAGCTGTAAGTGGCTAATTGCTCCTGGGATCTGTCATACTGTATCTACGCACCCGCACACATGCATACGCCGACACCAAGACACGAGCACACACACTCACCTATGGACCTGTCAGGTGGGTTTGGCCAGGAAATGAAAAGGAAGTCTTTACTCTGCCCATAAGTAATGAATCTTTCAGAGATTTAATATTGCCACTCGAGACAGAGCGACAGTTTGACAGCCCACCAACGTTGTACTACACCACATGAATATTCATGGACGGCTCCGTGCTCGGCATACAAATGGACCGGGGCTGGCGTCGGGCCTCGGGAGCCGTTTGCCAAACGACCCACATCCCTCGTCAAGCTCCAATTCTGCTCACTCCCAGTCAGTTCCAATTCCCCTTCCGCAGACCCGGCGCCTCTCAATAATAAAGAGATGTCTCGGCGCTGCGGATTTGTCCGGGGGTTTTATCGAACGGTGGAGTCATGCCGACTTCTACCAGGCGGAGTAGGATCACCAAGCGAGCAATCGCCATGTCCTCGCCTGATACCTACTTTCAGGAAAGCCTCCCTGGTTTACCATGCATGAGGGCTGGATATGTATGCTTGTGTGTTCCCCTTTTGGCTATTTTTGCGTGTGTGTGTGTGTGTGTGTGTGTGTGTGTGTGTGTGTGTGTGTGTGTGTGTGTTTGAGTGTGTTTGTGTGCACATTTGCATGCGTCTCTATTCACCTAGGCCTCATCTCCATATTCATCCCCTCCAGGCCTGCCTCCGGTTTTAGGAAGCACAGTCAAGCCCTAAGGTGTTCATGCGTACACCTTGGACGATGGCTAGGTAATCACAGTCCGATGATGGATACACCCGTCACCCTTATTTGCACCCCCCCCCCTCACAAGGGAGCCCTCGCCCTGACTGTCTGATCAGCGGTAGAAGGATTGCACAGCCTCGTCCCCCCACCTCCTCCCGTCTCGTTCAGTGTGTGATTGTGCTCCCGTGCAGGTGGCTTCTGTGGCAGGGCGCTTCTGTTGGCTGGCCTGTGATGCGCACCTGATGCTGGGCGCACAGTTGTTGTTGTTCTGGGGGCCGTGTTTGTGCGCCGACCCTTTCCCGGCGGGGTCAGAGCTCCATGCTGCCACAGATGGAGACGACCAGGAGGGGAGCCTTCAGAGAGACTGCTGGTGGTTCTTTCCTCCTCCTTTTTTTCTACTTCTTTTCTTTCGGTTGCACGGTTCCTTGCCTCCTGAGACCCGGGTCCTCCCGAGTGAGTGAGTGCTGCGCCGCCCTCGTCGGCGAGAGTGATGACGTGGGGACGCCAACTGTCGCTTTTGGAGGCGGTCCCAGAGCAACAGCCAAATGGATTGCCAGGCGGCACCATGTGACGCTGCCGCCAAGACGTTCCAAAATACCCTTCCGTTTGTGTTTGTACCCTCACAGGCCTAAACAAGCCGGCAAAATGGCGTCGTCCACGTGGATCGGGGACCACTTCACTGTTGCGCAGCTCATTAGACGTCTGGTTAGCATCTCAGGATCCACCGTGCGTCTGTGATCAAGTCCCCCGCGTGGACCTCTTCTCCGTTCTCAAAAAGACGTATTGATCGGGACACGCGGCAATCTTTTTCTCCGTTCGCAAATGAGTTGACGGTTCGTTTCCACCTCTGCCATTTAGAGGGGAGCGGCGGTGCCGTGTGTCGACAGCCGTTTATCTCTCCGTAGCGTCGTTCATCCAGCGCACGGTGTCTCCACTGCTTCACGCCTGTCGTGTGCCTGTCGAACAGCATCACACGCATTACGACACCTCCATCCAAATTTCGAGACCAGCCGACGCTCCGAAGAAGGGTTCCCATGCTATCTGAAGAGGGTGCCTTGCCTTGAGAATATGGGCGCTGTGCGTATTTCCAGTGCCGTTAGCGAAGCAAGAGACCCCCCCTCTCTGCCGGCTTATCCCCCCGCGATTAACAAGCGGAATCCGGGTTGTCTTGTAGGTTAATTTATGCAGCCTTTGTTTGTTCCGTCAATGAAAGTAAGATGGATGTGTTGGGGTTGCAATTGAATCAATGGTTCCACTATACAGATGCAGTTTATGTTATTGATAGGATGGCCTCTGCTCTAAATGTGGAGGTTCCCACTTCATTGTCTTAATGTGGGGAAGCGTACAGGGTGGCACATGGTAATCTCTCGGGGAGGGGGGGGGGGGGGGGATGCATGGCTAATTAAGTCAAACGACACAGAACCTGATTTCTCAGGCCCAATTTAACCCCCAAGACCACTGATCTCCGCCCTGCCGCACTCCATCGCTCACTACACCCCCACCCGCTTTGATTACCACTCCTGGGTTCAAGTCTCACGTTAGCGAGACAACTTCCATTTTGATTACATTTATGCAAATCACTCAATCCATCTCGCCGGCGTCGTGCACACAGGGCAATCATCAGTCATGGGAGGATCATACTGTATGAAAGCCCCCATCCCCGTCCCCACCATGTTTATGGGAACAGCTATTGTTTTCCGAAGGCGCACAATGAAAAGGCATCTGGGGGGCTTCGGAGGGCTCCGCTCGGCACCAAGACAAGGGAATTAGCTTCCGTGCGTGGGCGTCCCTTATCTTGCCGCCTGCACACCCCGGCCCGGTGCACTCGCCATTCTCCTCCGGTAATGAGTATCTGCCCAATTTAGTCCCCCTCCGCTCTCCGAGGTGGGAGCCGCTCCAGCGCTGGGGGCCGTGGGATGAAAAGGGGCCCCTGCGTGCTCTCTCGCCTCTCGCCCCATGACCTTAATTGACAGGAAATTGTTTTCTTGCCACTCAACTCCCTCCCTATCTCTCCTCCCCGGCACGCAGGTGACGGGCTGGCCCCTCTGACTGTTTCTCTTTCTCTGTCTCTCTCCTCATGTCGCCGCTCCCGTGGGTGTCTCCAGCCGCCCCCAAGGGCCCCAAGCTGTTCATGAGCCCCTCCAGGGCTAAGGTAGGAGACACGGTCCGCATCACCGTGCAAGGCTTCCAGGTAGGACCTTCGGGGGTAAGTGCATGGGGGTGGTATGAAACCAGAGGGCCGCGCACAGTCCAGGATTGGAGGAGTAAGTGCCCAGTCGAAGCCTGTCGAGTTGGACCGCTATAGTGACCATTCTTCCAGGTGGTGGGATGCACTGTAGACATCTGCTTCTATCTAAGCTCCCACCTCCACTGAAATTGAAAACTGGTGTTCATAAAATACAAGTGTTTACCAACACCATGTATGTCCAATTGAATTGCACTTTAGCGTTTTCAAAGAACACACATTCATTAGTGTGCCAGAGGAAAGAGCATTCATTGGTTACTACTGTGTTTGTGTAGTTTATTTGTGTCGTCTGCACAGATGTCTTATGGCATTCAAACGCCCGAGTTAGAGTGACCCCAGACCAAATCTATTTGTTTATGAGTAACTTTACGTCTTAGCCGTTCTTTTTCATATTACTGTCTGCCCACGTCTAGCCTTCTTAAGCTACTGCATATCCAATGCTCGGAGAGCCGGTGGGATTTAGATTGAACTGTTTCTGGAGATTGTATGTACCCGAGCATCCACAGCCAAATCCCAAAAAGGGCCGTCTGTACGCAGCGATAACCCCCCACACCCCCCTACCTAAAAAAAGGGCTGTGGTCCTGCTGATGATGCCCCATCTCCTTGGCGGGGGGCAGGGGAGTCTGACGCACTGTGGCTGTCTGCTAGAGCCAGCCAGGTGGAGAAGCTAAAGCGCTAATCCTGATTGAACATTCTAATAGCCTGGGCCCGCTCCTTCAGCAGGAATCTCATCGGAGGGGATCTGCGTCTCTCCTCTCTGACAGGGACAATCCTAATGCAGAGGAATAAACGCCACGCGTGTTAGGGTGGACCCTGTAGGCCCACCGCCCAGATGTAAACACGTGTGAATGTCTCTGCTCTGTGAATCCTGACTTGATTTGAGGCGCTTCCCCTTTGACTAGTGTGAAGAATGGTCATTATAAACAGACTTGACTGTGGCAAGCCGCCGGTGGTGCCCCTTCGGCAGCGGAGGCAGCGGTGTGGTGTGGAGATTGAGAATAAAGCCCAAATCTCCCTTATCCTTGACTGGGCTGAGGCTCTGGGGTTTCACATGTAGATAAGGTTCTGTGTTACGATGCGTAATATCCTACCTCTGTTGCCATTTCACAGTCCGATAAAAAAAAAGATATCAATATCCCCTCCGGTTTATTCATCTGCGTTCTGCATAATCGCGCAGCGTGGGGTTTAGTGCATATTGGTCTCTGCTTAGCACCCCCCTCTTTTCCACGAGTCCATTTCCCTGCAAACAAAAAAATGAGGACGTGATTTTGATTGGAGGAGAGCTCTGGAAACACAGGCTCTGATAGGCCGTGGGGGGATATGTGACAAGAAGGTTTTCACTCGGACCTTTCGCTGTGTTTTGATTATAATTTTTTTATCGGAATGTGACCTTTTGCCGTGCGAAGGCTTTTCCCCCACCCACACCCCACCCCCAGGCACCCCCCCCCCCCTTATTGGCCAACCCTTTCCACCAACTGTCATCATGTGAATTGTGAGCTCACAGAACCCCTTTTAGGCACACTCCTTTCTCCACGCAAAGGTTAGACAAATCACACAGCAGCTTAGTCAGAGCGGTGACAAACCGGCTCATCACGGGAGCTCGTCCAGTTCATTACACCTTCTCTGCAGGTCCACGCACCCGCTCCCAAGCCAATACCCGTCAGACTCCTTTCGCAGGAGCAGGCTTCCTCCCTGCCTGTGCTCTAGTGCAGAGTTGCCACTCAGAAAGTACTTGCGCCAGAGTAGAACTGCCACGGGGGAAGTCTCCAGGGTGGATCGTTCGGTTCAATGTTCCTGTTCTCGTTGTTGTGCCCTTTGCCTGCCACAGTGGGATTTGTGCCCTATTGAAGCCATGGCTGTCATATTCCCCCCTCCAAATATGCTTGTCACATTTTCCAATTCTCATTGAAAGGGCCAGTCATGCTGCAATTGAGCATTTCACCGGGTTGCATCACGCGGGATCTTCAGGAACATTGCGTTGCTCTACTGCAGCGTGCCAAACGCGGAGATCTCACCCGCCACGCGGCCCCCAGACTAGCTGCTCATGAAACACCAAAGGGGGCTCCTTAAACTGGATCCACAGCCGCACCAGAAGAATAGGCAATTATTCCCGTGGCCTCGTGTGACGTTCTCCTAGTGCTCCTGACGGCGTGTCGTGTCCCTGTGAACAGCCCCCTTTCCCAACGCCCACCGCCTCACCACGTCCCTTTGTGTGCTAAAGCCCCCACCTCGGCTGACGTGCACTCCGCAACGAGAGAGAGTCTTCCCGGCAGATGGCAGAAGGGACGTGTCGTGGGAAGGAGGGGGGACGCTGTGCGAGGGTGACGCTTTCATGTTCCTCAGAGAGAGACAGCATGGGAGAAAGAAAAAGGCCGTTCCCATCCACTTTGCTTATTATCTGTAACTGTGTCAACCCTACTGGTGTAGGAGTGAACTAGCACTTCCAGACGAGAGAAGCGAGGGTATATTTAGAAAACTGCAAAGACTCTGGAGAACTCTGGAGAGGGGGGGGGGGGGGTGAAAATAGAAATGCCTTGTTGATTATTAATGCATGCTGTTAACATGCCATTGCATTAGAGAGAAAATTGCCCCATGTATTATTAATGTTGCTTTTGCACTTTATCTCTTGGCTATACCTTTAACTGTGTTAATGTGCTGGTGCTCCCTCCCCTCCTCACCTCCTCCTGCGCTTACCGGGGGAGTAGAACGAGGTGTTCCCGGAGCCCCTCTACACCTGGACAAGGGTCGGGGGTCGCCTTTTGGACGGGAGCGTGGAGCGCGAGGGCAAGGAGCTGATCCTGGAGCGGGTGCCGGCCGAGCTCAACGGCTCCATGTACCGCTGCACGGCCCAGAACCCGCTGGGCTCCACGGACACGCACACGCGCCTCATCGTCTTTGGTACGTATAGAGAATAGCCCCCGGCCGTCGCCACACCTCTCGGTAACCCCCCCCCCCACACACACACACACACCCGGCCGCAGGCCACACCGCTGCTCTCTGTTCTGCCTGGCCCCGTTCAGAGTTGCATTTAAACAAGGGGCTAAGAGACAAGAGTTACCTTCGGAGACCATGGAGAATGTTTACACCATGAATTATGAATCAGAGCTAAGTGTGTGATGAATTAAAGATCGCACCACTAATTGACTGAGCAATGCCATGGTTTCAGGGGCCTGGGTAAATCCATTGTTGGCCGCTGTAATGTTAACAACCAAGTGTTAAACTGAGACATTGTATTCTTTAAAGTTGAAAAGCTGTATTATGGGTGTTTTAAGAATATCGTTTGACACTGGCCTCTTAAATGCCTCAACAAAGACAGCATATAGGATTATGAGCAAAATGCATGCAAGCATGTTTTTATCCACACTCCTTTTTCTATACCAAGATCTGTCAACTAGTCACCTTGTGTGACTCCTGATTCTGAATGCCCCTTAGGATCTCAGCGGTCCTAGGAACCCTACTGTCTGATCTTTATGTCCTGTTTGTGCACCCCCTATTTACTGCTGGCAAATAGTCACATCAACATCACATCACAAGGTCCATTCATCTACCCGTTTGATTCCTGGCCTCTTTAGAACCTATTTTAGGGTATATTTTCCTCAACAACAACAAGAAAAGCCATTGAGAATTAGCTTTTGTCAATGTGTGCGTTTCTGAATTGGGTCTATACTAGTGCATCGTGTTGCCAGTTCCTCGCAAAGGGCCATGGAAAAATGTCTGACGTGTCAATCTCAAGTAGTGTTTCAATCAGAACGCCTATTCAGGATGAATGGCTGCTCCCCATAGGGGACACGTTTGTGTTGTGTGGGAGAGAATAAATATTGGCCTACTGTAGCCCAAGGCCTGTTGTCAGGGTTGAAGTGCAGGTCGAGCACACACACAGACGCACACACACACACACACAGACACACACACAAACACATAAACACACACACACACACACACACACACACACACACACACAATGAGCTTGGATCTCCATTTACCAGCTCATCCCATTCCCTGACACCAATATGACTCCCATGCTATAATGAAACTTAGACCGCCGGCGCGTCCATCACCGGGACAACCCCCACCCCGGCATCCTCCAGCGAGCAGGAGGTTTCACAAGAATGGCTGCAACGCACAAATTTTGGCGCGGGACTGTGCTTCAAAAAAACAAAAAAAAAAAAATCCACTTTGGGTTGGTGTTACCTTGGGGAGCGTTTTGGTAGAAGGAGCACTAATGTCTATTTAACACCCCGATGCGCCCCTCCGGTGGCACTGCCTGTGTGCGGCGCAGGGTGCGGCCGCCATCCCTCATCGACGGGACTCGTCAGCTCTCATCTCGCACTCGCCCGGGGGGGAAATAGTGATTGAGTGACCTTTGCGTGCCGCCGCCCCGCGGCCTTGGAATGTTCCCCTTCTCTTAAAATGGGGTTGGGGAGGGGGGGCGGATATTAGGATATTAGCTTGCGGCTTTTGGAGGTTGGTTTCATTATAGCCCATTCGAAATAATACAGGGTAATGGTTGCCATGGCGTGGGGACTCTGAAGGCCGGAGAGGGAGATGGAGAGCGAGATGGAGGGGTCTCCGGAGGATGATGGCCGCCTTCCCTGATGACTGCCCTCTTTGTATGATTACAGTCGAGTGACTCGCTGAAGGGGAGCCGCTGATGCACCATGCTAATGTAGAGCGCCCCTTCCACCAGAGCTGCTTTTTGGGTTCACAGACCACGGCAGCCCCGTGCCGGTGACCTCTTCACAAAACACAGAGACGCCCTGCTCTCTAACCCCGACCGCCCATCTTTGTCGCCGCTCTAACAATTCGGAAGATTGAGCCCACAAACCATGTGATATGAGTCGTGCAGTTTTGGCCTGCAAATGAACAAGGACAACGATTGTTCCTTCTTCCAGCTCATTTGAAACTATCATTTGATTGACTGTGTAAGGAGCATAGGTTAATTTCCCCTCAGAAATAAACCCTTTGTAGACAATCGATGAAGCGCATTGGAAAAGAAAGACCTGGTCCAGTCGGTAAATTGGGTAACTTATTATTTTTTTCAACGTTTCTGCAAACAAGGCGTCAGAGCGAATCCTCCTGGTTTCCTTTGGCCACGTGTTCACAAGTCCTCCCGTTGTTCCACTGCCCTCTAGACACAGCCCCTCTGACCCGGCTCAGAGCCACAGCGCCTCAAAGAATCCCAATCTGTAAGGTTGTCAGCCCGGCGTTCTGGGTGGACTCGGGGGAACCCCCCCCCCCCACACCACACCACCCTACCCCCATAGCCTCCATTAGCGCCCTGCCAAACTCAGCCACCCGCACCTCGTTCAGCAGCAGCTTAAGGGAGCTCCAGGGTTCAGCTTCATTAGGGTGCCACAACCTATGTCAGCTTGCCATTTTCTCACCTCCCCTCTCTCCGTCAGCTGCGCCCCCCTTCTGCCTCTCTTTTTACCCCCCATCTTGATCGGTGTCTTTCTCTCTGTACCCCTTGCTCCCGTTACACACCCACTCTCTCGTTCTTTTTTGCCATGTCTCTCTCGCCATCTCCTCTGCTATTTTTCCTGCCGTTGTCTGTTTCTCTGTCACACCTCTCTTCATTCCCCGGGTCGCTGTGTGCCTGTTTGACACTTTCTCTCTTTTCTCTCTCCCCGTGTCCCGCAGAAAACCCCGCCGTGATGCCCAACACACAGCACCAGAGCAGTAAGTACGAGCGCCCTGCAGGAGAGACACGGGCCGCTGCAGCCGACACACACGCCCGACAAGCCGCGCGACACGTCACGTGTCAACATACGTGTCGCGCTCTCACACACACACACACACACACACACAAAGACAACGGAGGCAAAGTAATCAGACTCTGAGGTGGGATTTGATCCCAGCTGTGGTTTGATTCCGAAACGTTTCCATGGGCTGCCGAGAGCAGGTGGGCGTTCTCTCAGCGCTCGGAGGAGCCGTCGCTCTCGCCTGACGCAGGGCGGCGGCGCTAACCCCCTTTCAGTGACTAACCACGCCTGTCAATTCTGAAGGAGTGCGAGATTAGCATTGAGCTTTGACGACCCCGGGCAACTCGTTTGCGGTTCCCCAGATTAGTGTATGTAAAGACGGGGGATTGTCGAGGGAGCCCGCAGAGGCACGAGAGTGCTCTCGCCCCTGCCTGCCTGTCTCGCTCTCTCTCTCCTTCGTCACATCTCCCTCTCGGCCCCCTTACATCTCTGTCGCTCTCCCTCCTCCTCCTTCTCACATCTCTGTCCCCATGCCTTTTTTTCTCTCTCTCTTTCTCTCTCCCTGCCATATCTTGTGCAAATTTAAATATGCAAATTCCAGGGTGGTGGCGGCAGGTGTGCCACAGCAAGGACAGAATCAGGTCAGGCTGGCGAGGCGGCGAACGCGGGGACGGGGCGCGTCGGCGTGCCTCGCATGCAAGTCCAATCACTGTCCAACACGCTCCCGTGTGGTCGCTCCCTGCACGCGGGCCTGTTCGCTGAGTGTTTGTGTGTGCCTGTGTGTGTGCTTTGGTAGTTCAAAAGAAGAACATGCGGTTAGTGCCGCTGCATGTTAGCCTATTTGTCTGTGTGTGTGTGTGTGTGTGTGTGTGTGTGTGTGGGGGGGGGTAAGACCGCCCCTTGGCATTCTGTGGAGGCCAAATAAAGCTACGGCTCGCTTAAGGGGCTCCATTCATCTCTGTCTGCACCCAGCCATTTCTCCCTCTCACGTGGCCATAAGGAGGAATGAAAGTAGTCAATGATAGTAACAAGTATATACGAGGCAAGCAATGATTTGGTTCACATTTCTTTTGGAAACCGTTCATCATACGTTCATCGACTGGAAGCACAGGGTTTTGCATGTAGACATTTCTCAATATAGTTGTCAGTGATAGCAGGTTTGAGGAAAAGCCCCCGGCTGCTGTGTTCCAGGTGCACACCCAATGCAGGAACGACAGCCAAAACAAATGCCTCCATCACTGTTTCTACCTCGAAGACGTGTGAAGGAGCTGCTGATACAGATAAGAGCAAAAGCAGAACGTGCGCGCTCGTGTACTTCTTAGTGTGTGTGTGTGTGTGTGTGTGTGTGTGTGTGTGTGTGTGTTTTGTGACTGTGCCTCTCTGTTTGCAGACGGAGCCTGCCGCCTGAGCGTGCTCGGACTCACGTGGATGACGCTCGTCCTCACAGTGACTGTGGAACTGACGTGAAAGTGTCCCGCGACGACACAAAGAGCACACATTTACACATAAACATAAACATAGCCTGCACGCACATACACACACACACACACACACACACACACACACACGCACAAACACAAACACACACATGAAAAAAAACCACATAAGTCCACATGTAAACATACCTTCTCCCGCCAAGCAACGCGAATATGTACATGGACACACTACCGGACACACATTCCACAATCCTGCAAGCCTTTTCCAGTCGTCCAACAAGCCCTCCATGCGTCACTCGCCCGGGGAAAGCAGTGCCGCCACCAGAGGGCGTCATCTATTTTGTAATGAAATAATAACCAAGAGATATGATATTGGAAAGACCACATCCTATAAAGACCTTGACAATAATCACCTTCAGTATAGCTCTGCCCGAACACTACCTTTGATTTCTCTGTTTCTTGTCCCACGTCTGCCTGTTATTCAATAAAAATCAGTTGTTGAAAAAAGGAACATAACAAAGGCATCGGGAGTTTGCTTTTGGTCAGTTGAAACATATTTGTCTCACAGAGAAGAGGATGGTGGGGTAACCGTAGACCCTAACTGTCACGTGCCCCAGGGTCTACCCAATCAGCGCCAAGCTGACGGACAACCAGGAACCACCTTAAATTCTCCACGAAAACTTTCTTTGTAAAATTGCTATCCAAGTATTTCATTTATTTTCTCTTATTTTCACTTATGGCTTGGAATTTACCAGAGGATTAAATGCAAAGAGAAACAGGAATTTCCCACAAAAAAAAGAAGAAACATTTTTGAGTGTATTTTGTGTACATCAATGTAAATATTGAAGATAATTAAAGAGGTTATATTGGGGTGTGGTTGTGAAGACATGGGTTAGGGTTTGCAGTTCACAGCCTTTTGTTTCTATCGCATCACATCTCTTCACCCTTTGGAAAGATAATCGTTTGGCTGTGCAGGACAGAATAATTGGCAGCTGTCTGGTTCTCTTGTTCTTTCTATTAGTGTCTGTACGGCAGGTTCTGACAAATTCGGACAGAGGGAAAAAATAAAACAATTATCTTTAACATACGTCTGCCATTTTGGGGTTGTGGTGATGCATGTGACAATATTCTTTCCTCCTTTTTGTGTGTTGCAGCGGTCCGCCAGAAAGGCACCTCATACATTGTAACTGGCCAGAGAAGCCAGTTATTTACCTGTTACATACTATCTTAAGTGACCTGCATTGTGTACAATACGTAAACTCTTACCCTGACATTGACTAGTAGAATCATTTAAGCCTGTCATTCCAGCGAGGTGCTCTGCTGAGCGAGCGTGTAAACAGGGTTGTTGCATTTGTTTCATATCACCTGTATTAAACATGGAGAGATGACTAAAGCCAAAAGCCTTGCCTTTGCTTTGACCTGAATGTTTGCTTTACTTCCCTGAAACTTCCCTTTGAACCTGTTCACACTCGGATGCTTCACTTCCCAGGTCCCTCGTGAGGTTGAGCCCGCTCTGATTTCACAGAGTACCGCACTTTGTTGCAGAAGCAAATGTCATTGTGATTAATGTATATATATATATATATCATATATCGTCAGTGACGTACATATCTTTTGTTATGATTGAACAACTAATATAACCTTTAATTATTGCTGTGTAATCACATCATGTAATCACATAGTATAAACGGGGAACTGTACAACTAGGACTTAACCATCTTTCCTTATGAATTATTCTATGTAAAAATACACAGCCAGGATTCCTGTTTAACGAAGGCACAGATGTGTACATCTATTCAAAATGATGTATCTGGAGTGGATTTCAATTAGTAACAACTACATTTAAATTACAAGCTGATGTCAAAGAATATAATATAATATCATACCATAATAAGAGAGGCCACATTGTCCTGAACATGCATGTGTATCTTTTCTTTAGATGAAGATCAGTGTATTATCGCCCTTAACCCTTTTCAGTTGTTTTCAAGTTTTCTTTGCTCCTCCCATCTTTCACTCTGAGGGTTGGCTTAATGCTAGGTAATCCTTGCATTTTCAGAATTCACAAGAATTGCAATTTAAGCTATTCCAGACACAGCGTGTATTAAAGGATTAAGGTTTAAACCTGGTGGGAGGTAAGAGAGGAGATTTCCGAGGCTTAGTACAATAGGGAAGGATAGACCCATCCGTTTGGGAGGTGGCCTCACCTTGCCAAAGTACAATCCATATCTGGCATTCTAAAAGATGAATGTTGCGCTTTCAAGAACATTATCCTGTGAGTCCGGAGTCCTCTGCGTATTGAATTCATTATTCTTCCCATGGGAAAAGACGAGAATCTTTGTCCGTCTACATGTTGTGCTGATTCCAGATCCATTTCAATGTCATCGTTTGTTCTTTCATAATTCCATTTGCGTAAGAGAGAAAAAAACCTCTCCATCAGGCAAATGGGAAAGCTTTACCAATTGTGCAAATTGCCTTTTAATGGCTTAATTATCATGCCTGTATACAAAGTACATCATTACTTTGTTTACAGAATGATATGTTGTTGTTTGTGTGCTGGAGATAATTTGTTTTCCTGCACATGAATGTCGGCGAGATGAAAGAGTTTGTCCACCTTTAACTTTCAACACAACATGACGTACTGTCAAGGCTCCCAACCAAGATTTCCCAGATGAAAAGCTTAGCCCTACGAAGTCCCCCACAATGAATTGTTAATGCATACACACTGACTCTTTTCTATCTGTGGCATGTTAGCACCACTGAAGGTTTCAGTCTAAAAACGGATCATAATAAGCGTGTTTATAGTAATCATCATACTGCTTTTTCAAAGGTACTTTAAATCAAAGAGGAACACAGAATAGCTGCTTTTGGATGGGTTGCCTGGCATACACAAATGGAGACCGTTGCTCGTGCTAAAAGGTTTCAGTAATTTATTGAGGGATGGTAGTTTTTAAGATCCTGTCGAAATTTTGACATTAATTTATCGACATGCATAGCAAACTTGACATGATGTTCAATATAACATGATATGTTTTGCTAATACTATGTGGCATTTGATATTCCTATCGGTAATATAGGCCTACTCAGAATTGATGTCGGTCATACTAATAGTGAACACTTTGGCCTTACGGCTTCTCCTTCGTAACACTGCCTTCTTTGCCCAATCCCTCATGTGACATTTAGTCTTTGGGTTCACTGGAGCCGGTCGAGGCAGCTCGAACTGTTGTTTCAACCATCCAATCATATTAAATTCTTTATGCGGCCAATTTCTACCCAGCCCCCCGTGAGAATGGTGAAAGTGTCCCCGTATACCTGCGGCGTGCGGTCGTTTTGTTCCTGGCATGCACCCGAATTGTACACCTGAGACTGCCGCGGGAGCTTTGAGGGGAAAAGGAGCAGCGTTTGTTAGCCTCCTGTGAATTATTTACCACCCACTGTACCGGTTGAATCAAGTTCCGTTTGTGTTGTGTCAAGGCGTTCTATTGGATGACCAAATAGTGTCTGTGTCAGGGGAGGAGGGAGGGAGGCTGCCCGGTCTGACGACGTGACATCCTGGTCCGGTGTGGAATGCCAGACGACGCTCGTTGCCATGACCCCGCTCTCGGTCAAGCATGTTGTTGTTATCAGCCTGGTGTATGACAGCCCTGCAGCATTGACAGAGTGAGACGGTGCCAATGTGGCAGAGACACATTTTTGAATGCTAATGAGGGCCAACCAAATTGATGGATTTGTCAGATGGAATTTGTAATTCCTTTTTGGGGGGCATTGCTCTCGGAGCAACAAGAAAAATACATTTTACAGTGTTGATGGTTCATAATGTCGACATATAGTTTGATGGTTGTACAATCAAACAGTAAAACAATTTCAAATTTTGCATGTAGATTGCTTCCATGTAGAATGATGTGTGTCCAGGCAAACCATCCCTGCTCAGCCAGCCCTGTCATATGTGTTTACACAGCCATAGACCTTTGATCTGCTGCTTTGGCTGGGCAAACAGATGCATCCTGGTCATTAGGCACTTGATGAATGCCACCTATCATCTCAGACCAAACCGGGTCCTCTGCATAAACCAGCCAGTCGATGTGGGAGTGTCATCTGTCGCCATTCCTCTGTGGACACATTCAATAATCTCATATCAAGAGTTATCTCCAGGGCCACTCCCCTCTTCCAATGTAAACAGAAGCCAACTAATAGACCAAGGCCCGCAGTCATCAATCCACAGCTATTGGGGAGCTGGCTCCAAGAAATTATGATGTAATGCCGTTCGAGAGAAAACAGCCTAACCAAACAAGGATCGATGAACAGGGTGTGTATGTGTTTTCTCAGTGTCCCTGCTTACCTAGAATATGTGGAGCGTGACTCTGAAACCGCCCCTACTGAGTGCCTGATGCAAATACTACACCAACAGGGATCAGCTTACTCCTGCCCTACCAAGGGAATCAACACAGTCACCAGAGCTTTTGCAGCGCTTGCATGACATCGAACGCCTTTGGCAGAGATGCACAGACAATAGAAACTTAAATATAACAGGCATCCGAGCGCAAAGTGGGTCCCTACCCCGCCCTCCAGACTTCCAGCGATGCCCATAGCCGAGCTGCTCGGTGTCCAGTTAGACATGCACCTTCTGGGGAGACTGAGCCTCTCTTTGGCAGCGGTGGTGCTGGTTTCTTGGGCATACCGCTTCTACAGCTCCAGGTCCACCAGGAAGCGTGGCCTCACTGCCCAGCCCTCCCCCAGTGGATCATGCCGCAAATGCAAAATGGCGCTGCAGCCCAAGAATGCCCCCGAGCTCGACACAGGTAAGGAAAAGCAACCTGAGTGCTCGTCGACTAGCTCTCTTGGTGGCATGACACCTGACACTGACGAGCACCCGGGTGAAACCGCGCCCACCCTGTCTCGTTACGCTGAGAGGATTCAAAGCACAGAGACTGCACCACCGGGAGAATCAACGCCAGGCCAGGATGCCAGCTTGGATGCAGAGACCCCGCTTCTTGCCGAAGATGCTAACGTAACGGAAGCTACCTGCGGGTCCACTTTAAACCTTCCCAGCCCCACGGAGAGAGGCCTGACCAGCCCCAGTGGCCGACGCTCCCCTTGCTTTCTGCAGAGGCTGGAAGGCAGCATTGGCATTGGGCGCGAGCTGAGGCAGCAGCGGGAGCACCAGGGGGCCTACTCCAGCTTCCTGTCCAAGGCAGAGGTTACGGTGGAGGACGCCAACTTGGTGCTGGAGGGTCCCGAGGAGCAGGTGGTGCGGGGAAAGATCTATGAGTATTACGTGGAGTCTTCCTCGCACTCTGTGGTGGACAGCAGGCCATTACTGGGCCCGCGGAAGCGCCACGACTCAGAGTCGTCGGGAGACTTTGGCAGCCGGGGTGGCAGCACCTCGGAATCGCCAACCTCGTCACTCAGCCCCATTGTCATGCGGGATTTGGTACTGTTGCCAAACCGAACGGAGGAACCCTTCTCATCGGTATCCCCTGAAACCTGGCCCGCCGTTAGACCGCCACTCCTTCGAAAGGAAAGCTACCTGGCTGCTGCAGAAAACTCAGAGCTTCCCCACCACTATCTTGCAACCAAAGGCTCTACTATAGTGGGGGAAGTAAACACCCTGCATAGCCCGCTCAGTCCCCTTTCCAGCCTCACACCCTGGGAGGAACCATCCATTGTGACCATAGCAGGGGCTCCTTATCTCAACTCGCCCAGTCCTGGCCACAGTGAGCTAGAGTCCTACAGTGGCAGACTGGATCTAGGAAACTGCATAGAGGTGCTGGGCCGGGCTAAGAAGCACGGCCAGAAACCCCTGCAGCAGGCCGCTCTCAAGGTCATGTCAGACAACTACCTGCAGGTCCTCAGGGAGCCGGCCCTCTACGGCAGGCTGCTGGCCGGGGAGCGAGAGCAGGTTCAAAGGCAGCGGACCAGGGGGAGGAGGTTCCTGGTGGCCGCTGATATGGACCCTCAGGACTGGGCTAGAAGCACAGTGCCGGGGGCCGGGCCGAAGCTAAGCGGGACGTCCAGTGGACTTTACTACTATGATGACTACCAAGACACATGGCACCCACTCTGCCCTGTCCCGCCAGAGGTGGCCGCCAAAGGCTGCGCCATGTGCACGATGGATAACTATCTGTTTGTGGCAGTGGGCTGCCAGGGAACGGAGCGAGATATGAGGCCTTCCAAGCGGGTGTTTTGCTACAACCCGGTGACGTCCATTTGGACCGAGATCAGCCCCATGAACGAGGCCCGGCCGCACTGCAAAATGGCGGCCCTCGACGGTTTTATCTACGCCATTGGGGGCGAGTGCCTATCGACCGTGGAGCGCTACGACCCCCGCATGGACAGGTGGACGTTTGTGGCTCCGCTGCCCAACGATACATTTGCTGTGGCTCACCGGGCGACCGTGTGCAACGGGGAGCTCTTTGTGTCGGGGGGCACCTTGCGGTACACCCTGCTCCGCTACAACCCCAGAACCAACCTGTGGCGCAGGAGCCCCATCGTGGGCAGCCGAGAGAGGACCACCGATATTGTGGCCATCAGGAATTTCCTCTACCGCTTTGACGTCAACCCGGTTCTGGGCCTGAGCGTGCATCGCTACCACACCGTGGCCAAGCTCTGGTACGAGGTCAGCACCAAGCGGCTGAGCCGCTGCCCAGCCTTCCAGTGCGTGGCCATGGACGATAACATCTACTGCCTGAGCCGGCAATTTACAATGAGGTTCCAGGCAGACGAGGTGTCGCCAGGGTTCATCGACGAGGAGCTGAGCGTGCTTTCTGCAGCCAAGGGCATGTTGTTCCCTTTCACCCTCTCACTTCCTGATAAGAAAGCTCTCCAGACCAGTGTCTAAGCCCAAATGCTTTTTCTTTCCTTTTTTTTTACTGATGATAAGATTAGGCAGTGACAGATTCAAAGTTGTTTGAAGCGGTGTCTGCAGTTGGGGTAGAAAGTATTTTATGCCTAATAACATTGTCTTTCAAAGCAATCTGGTATTTATTGCTTTGTAGCATAGTTAATATGCTTGGTTTTCTAAGATAAATTTGATATATTAACGAGCAGTAGCATAAAAAATGTACTACAATGTTAAAGAATACATAATTACCATGTAATTGCTGCATATGGTCTTTAGGTAGACTTGCAGACATATTCAACAATATAGGCCCTTAAATGAAAAGATTTTCTTGGTTTGCGTATCCCACACACAAAAGCACAGCCGTCTTGATTCACAGACCATAAAGTAAATATATTACAGCCATTAACGGTAATTTCCCCTTGTTTTTGTAGATTTACACAGTGTAAGCTGTCACATAAATTCTAACCATTAGTCAGTCCTGTTTATTCTTTGGCATTGGCACACTCTAATATTTGTGTTAAATCACATAATATGTGCTTTTTCTGTCGTGCAAAGATCATTCATAGACAAAGCTTTATGTTTATTCACTTAGCCATAATGGTCTGGATGGTGAAAGCATCACTCAAAGCTGGAAAAAAGACTTTCATTACCGGTATGCACAAATTGTCTTACGCATACAACCTGGTGCAATGAGTTGTTGATTCCAGTGTAATAGATTATGTAACCACTCACCAAATCGTTTCTGCAGGTTTTGCCTTTCTTCCAAGGTTAGTTATGGCATAGAATTATTTGGTAGAATATTGGTTAAAAACTAAGCTTAAAGTGAAATGAATAATATGATGGCATCATTTTTTTTTGCAAATCAAATGTATCCTAATTTGAATGGCTTTAAAATAAATTTGCCTACTATTTTTAGGACTCAATTACTGTAACACCTGTCTCTGTGTGTTTTGTTTCTATTTCAACATTGGACTGTCAAAGGACTGCAGTGTGGGAAGACTGTCAAGAAAATTGTAGAATGCCGAATGCATTATGCTAAATAATAGGGTGACTATGTTAATAAAATAGCCGTATGAGATCATAAAAACATGGAATCTAAAATGGTTGACTCCTTTACAAAAAACAGGTTACATGTTTTCCAAAACAATCATTCCCTCTCTCACATGGGAACAGACTTTCAGTGACACAGCATCCTGTGGCTTCCGTTTGGTATGCTGCTAGAGCTCCCTCAAGTGGCAATAAAAGTAAACTGCCGGTCAACGGAGCAGTAGCTAAAAAAAGAAGGACCCGTTCTATTTAAAGAGACCCTATTATGTCTTTGGGGTTTTCCCTTCCATTTAGAATGTTATATATTTTTGGTGCATGTAAAGGGTCTGAAAGGTTACAAATCTATAGTCCATTCCAAAGGGAGCTACTCTCTCTCATAGAAAACACTGCTCCTGTACTGCCTGAAATCGACATCACAAATTTGCATGATACCCCCTTAGTCAGAGCAAGTCAGAGTGGAGGCCGGGAAGTTTGGATGGTGGTTTTGCCTTGTTGAGAAAACGCTGTTTTCCTCAGTACAAGAGCTTTAACAGAGTGTTGCAGACAGAGGTGAATGAAGGTGCTGCTCGTCGAGGCAGTTTGTCAAAAAATATTATTGAACATTAAAACACTAACCTTTTCTTGTAAAATTCTTAAATAAAGATACGAACCTGAAAACAAATGTAATATCCCTTTAACAAAGTTGTCTCCTCCTACATACTCTCATTCACTGTCCCTCACACAGCTGCTGGCACACACTCAGGGGAATACTAGAACAAGGTCTGTCACTCTGATTCAAACATTTGTATTAAAGGGAGAGAGCTAGGTCACACGCAGAGAGGCTGCTTTGCTAAATGGAACGCGTTTAGAGTATTTTGCCGTGCACACGCCATGTGCTTATTGCCTGACGCGACACATGCGAGGGCATAAGTCACAAACAGAAAAGGTTAGGAGGAGGCTTGTGGCTGCCTTTGAAACGCAACAGGGGAGAGAAGCCCCAGATGGCTGGCCATCAAACATAAGCATGTTGAATTCCTTCTAATTAAACACCACTGATTCCCGGTAATTAGACACCTAATGGTCCCCTCAGACTTTGCTTTGGATGACTGCATACCCAGGTCAGCTGTGACATCAACGCTTCCACTTTAGCTTATTTATCTTTTTTTGTGTTACTCTTGGGTATCTAGGGCAAGGCTAACACACCAAGTTGCTAATATTAAGAGCGAGGAGAGGAGGGGGAATTTGCATGTCATTATACCCTAGAATGGGCGGACATGATTTATGGTTCCAGCAGCTTTCTTTGCAGACACTTGGGCAAATACACACAGGCGCACACACTCATGCACACACTCACGTGCACTCAGCAAACCTCCACTTCAACAAGATATAATGAGACTGTTTAATTTTTTATTTCCTTGGAAAAGCTCTGCTCGATGACATGTTTCACTACAATGAGCCATAAACGAAACAACCACCTTCAACAGCTCCACTTTGGGGCGGCCCATTGTTGCGTAGGCGGACGCCAAAAGCTCCAGGGCCACGGACGCCGCCTGTTCGTGGTCTACATCCCGGCCAGCAGAGGCAGAAAGGCAGGCGCGACGTCGGGCACCATTCTGTACGGCTGCTGCTTCAGCTCCAGGTCCTTGTTTTCGTGGTTGGCCGGGTGCAGGTGGCTGGAGAGGGCACGCGGCACATTGGCAATGCGCTGCTGGCAGAAGGCGGTGAGCGGGGGCCTTTTGTAGGTCGACGTGTACACACTGAGGGCCGGCAGTGACGGATGCTGCTGCTCGGCCAGGCGCCGCCGCCTCGACTCGTCCAGACCAAAGTTGGTGGGAGGGGCTGGAGGAGAAAGGGAGAGAGAGAGAGAAAGAGAGAGAGAGAGTGAGAGAGAGAAAGAGAAAGAGCGAGGGGGAAGGAGGCCTCAGCTGCTACTTTGCCACTTTGCCATTAATTACTTCGCCGACAGATTTGGAACAGTCCAAGACTTTTTGTGTCTGCCCAGATTCAACCGTGCACATAGGCCAGGCTGCCTTCGGGGCTTTGGGGTTTAGGAAATGGTAATTACAGCTTGGCTAAAGCATGGCTGGGCCAAGACATTGGAAGCGCCATTCTGTTTCTCTGCACTGCGCCATCGAATGCACCACCAGACAAACAAGTAAGCTCACAAGCCACAACAGAGGGAACAAAGACAGGCTCCACCCTTCCAGGCTCTTACCCACAAGAGGATGGCTCGACCTCTCTGGTGCCCAGCTCTGGGTGTTGGACTCCCATGAGCGCAGGGTAGGCAGCTTGGACTCGCCCTGGCGTCCGTGGTCCTCGTCATAGAGGCTAACCAGGTAGTGGGAAGACGGCGTGTTGTGGTGGGCAATGAGCAGCTTAGAAGGAAGGCCCTGGAAGAACACGGGGAAACGGTGGCCTTATCGGTCTAATCCTAAACACTGGTACGTGCCAATAACAATCTCTCTCTTTCCCATTCAAGTGGGAAATAAAAGGCAGGGCGATAAACGGTCTCGCTGGGGCTCTTGATCCGCCCGTGGAGGATCAATGGGGGCGATCTTGAAACAGCTCGTCTGCATGCCGAACGTGCTGAGTCAAAACTTCCACTCGAGCTCCCCGGAGCTTTTATCAAAAGGTCTGCATCGCGGGGCTGTCAATATTAACGCAGGAGTAGCCTGGCCCCAGAGATGCATGTGGGGGGCTCAGCTAAATGTGAGGCTGGCTCAGCTAAATGTGGCGCAGTGTTTAGTGTTTACTGTCGGCTGACCTGGCCCCGGCGCCGAGCCTCTCGCCTCATGTAGACATCGGGCCTGTGGTTCGGTTGCGGCTGGTAGTCCCTGCGGTTGGTGCTGTTCGCCGTGCGACACTGCCGGGTGAACTGTGTCCAACCGAGAAAGTAAATGAGAAAAGACAAGGATCAGAGTAGCTGCAATCGAAGTGCCGGCAATAGCACACACACACACACACACACACGCACGCACACACACACACACACACACACACTAACTGCCCTCTCTACAGTAGTATTGGAGCCGGCTTGCTTGTAAGATAGTGAGGAAGCAATATGTGGGGGGTCCGCTGCACACGTCAATGCAATTAGACTGGAACCCCCGGCGAGAGACTTTGCTGATGTGGCTGAAGCCGAGCCGTCTAATCACATTGCTAAAGATTTGACTGTGGGCCGCGGCGCCTTGGCTGCTGCTGCTGCTGCTGCAGAGTAAAGCCTGCTGGCTATCAGCCACGGGGGGAGTTTACGTGGAGGCTCAGCCCTGGCAGCAGCAGACACGGGCTCGTCTGTGTTCTCTCACGTTCGATTGGAGTCGCAAGCCTGAGTGTGAACCGCTCATTTGGCAAGGTATAGGTACTGCCTGTCCCCGTGGTCGATGTCTAGCTTAGTTTGTTTGTGTGTCCCAAACATCTTGAGATCCTCTATCGAATGCAGTTCTATCAAAAGGCATTTGATAGAAAGTGTATACCGCATCAAATATGCTCTGTTGAAAATATTACAGGTAAAAAAAAAACCTACCTCTAGTTTCTGCTCCACCCAGTTACCTATCCGGACATTGTTGGAATACTTTTGCTCTATTCTCCAGCCAGGTTGGCTCCACTTGTCATACCCCTGCCATGCCATCCTCATGGTGCCTGCCGCTTATGTCAAACACAGCTTGACCAGGCAATGGGCTGATCCTGTTTAAAGCATGGCTAGCCAAGCAAAAAATACCAGCATAAAGGTGCATTCCACCTGCCTTTTTATGACATAGGCACCAGAGGGGAAGAATGAGAACTGTTGCCATGGCTATTGCAAACACTCTGTGACAGACAGGTATGTAGGGTATGCTAGAGGAAAGCTTCACACAAAGGAACTGGATGTTGCAGTGGTAATTCGATGCAGCGTTTTTCAAGTGAGCAACCAAATGTTAGAATAACTAGTTGGCCTTTCAGATACATGTTTTCTATTATGTACGTGAAGTATGGATTCTATTTAGAATTTTGTCCATTCCTGTCAGTATAATTTTATTAAAATGGAAATAATAATCTGTATCATTGCCTCTTTTTTATTTAGATTTGTAATTAAAACATAGTGCATTTAAAGAAACACATATTTTCCAAATTGTCCTTTTATAGTATTTGACTAACAGTGCCTGATACTATGCACACATACAACAGGCCAATTCTTCAATATACTAGCACAACATTGGTTGGATTTTCCACAGTACATTCCAGCATGTCACAGAGTTCTCACATAGCTCACAACACTATCAGCTGCCCTAATAGCAGTTGGGAAAGTCAACCAGCCCTGCTTCATGAAGTTCAGGATACCATGGAAACCATCAGGCACATGATGCCAGGTAACAGCCACTCCCTGATCCAGGAGCCTCTTCCGGTACAGTAGCCCGTCGTCCCTCAGTACGTCATACTCACAGGTGAGCAAAAAGGTGGGCGGGCAACGGCCAATAACACTATCGTCAGCCAACAAAGGGGACACTTCGGGCCCCAGGCCTGCTTTAACCACGTGGTACACCTCTCCATCGTAGTCGAAGGTAGGGGGCGGATGGTAGCCCCGCGCCATGCTGTCTGGCGGAAGGTTGGCGGGGCCCAGCCACTGCTGATACCTTTGGCGTCGCTCCTCCGGGACGTGGCACCCGTCCAGCACGTCCTGCCCCGCGGACATGTCCCCGTTCAAGTACTGCAGGAAGTAGAAGACTGCACGGTCTCGGAACAAGACGGGCACGGCGTGGTTTTGCTGGTACGAGGGCAGGTTGAAGTCGGCCATCTGTAGTGCCGGGTAGATGAGGACTTGGGCGCAGAGGGACGGCAGATGTCCGTCCTTGCGCTTGGCGAGACGCTGACACAGGGCCGCGGCCAGGTTTGCCCCAGCGCTGTCGCCGCCGACCGCTATGCGCCGGGGGTCGACGCCAAACTCCGCCTCGGCTGTGGCCAGGAAGTGACACGTGGCGGCCTCGCAGTCGTCCAGCGGGGCAGGGTAACGGTGCTCGGGGGCCAGGCGGTATCTGGAAGGGGGTATGAGGACAGGGAAATAGAAGCAGACTGTCAAAACTGGGCCCCTGGCCAAACGACGCTTAGAGGCATTGATTTGCTGTATTCAGAACAAGAGAGGCTGTTGGGGGATTTGAATGGATTTAAAGTACCCAACAGAAACCACGGTAGTTGCTGTCTCCTTGGCGATGTGCCTGCATAGCTCATCAGCAGTATCTGATCGGGAGGAAACAGAACTTCTGTTGACTGTGCACAGACAACAAAATTAGCCGCTTTAGAAGTCTAGCCAAGGCATTACCACACCTAAGGTCCACACAGGGGAAGTTGCAGCAATCCCTCGCTATTCGACTCTTTTCTATTCCATTTAATTCTGTACTACACTTTTCTACAATTCTCTATTATGTATTGTTCCTTTATGTTCTCTGTGTTCTTTACCTATAGTACCCATTATCCATCCTCCTCCGTGGAAGTAAAGCAGGCCCCTCCTCAGGCCCTTAGCAGAAGCAGCCCTTGGCTCATAGACTCTCACTGGCACACCGGAGAAACTCAAGTCCGTCACACGTAGCCCCGAGGGAACGGGATTTCTGCGGACCAGGAAGCGGGCCCGGCACCATCGGTTAAAGCTGACTTGGGAACACAGGCCCAGTCGCTCCGAGATCCGGCCCTGGGAATAAGATGGGACGTGGCAATTATGAACATGGCTAGCCTTTTATCCATTCATCTGCTTTATTAATTCATACAGCAATTCATTTATTCATAGTTATCCAGTCATTTTGTACCATGTCCTTTTAAAGGGTTCACCTAAGTTAATGTTTAATCAATTACATGGCTTGAAATATATCCTTGGTTTGCTATCTTTCAATGTAAGGTAAATATTAACTAGCAGAGATATTTTTCAGTTTTCCCTTTGTGTCCTTATTTAAACAATGGAATGACTTTGACTTTCCCTGTGATTTGGTCAAACATATTGTTTAAACAGTGGATATTGCATCCATGCCAAAGGCCTACAAAGGGCTACCCCACAATAGCTGCAAAATGCAAAGTAGTAGTTAAAGTACAGCTTATTAATATTATTCAAATCCAAGCAAGTTTCCTCTTCACATAGGGATCTCTTTGGCTAATTATTTCTACAGAGACATGAGCACGATTTGACTTGTAGAACACATGAAATAATAAGCACCAACAATTCCATAGACGGTTACTTACCACAATCGCTATGCCAACGAACAAGCCGTGAACTACATGCAGTTTCCTGCGATTTGCAACCCCGTGAGGAATGTCGGAATTCATCAGCTCCGAGTACACAAGTCCAATTACCAGAAGGACGAAGGCTGCAAAGAGGGCGGCAAAGCCAATTATTAAGATAGCTGTGCCTATGTCCATGGCTCCCTGCTTTACTGTAGGTGTGTCGAGTCATTTGGAGGGAACGCTCCATCTACCTAGTCGAACTTTTTGCTCACACCTCCCACAATTACTGCCACACAGTTGACCTTGGCAAAGACCTTAAACGCTTTTAATGAGATGTTTGCCTGTCAACGGTGGAGAAATAACGAGACTGGGCATTTTGTATGGATCCACAGCTAACATAACGATATTGTTTACAATCCAAAACGTTTGTATCTATGACATATTGCTCCCGTCAAATCAATATGGAGAACATTTTAATTATTCTGCTTGGAGTGGTTCACTTGGGTGCCCTTTCTTTCACCAACGAGTACAATTTTCCTGCCAGAGGTGGATTTACTCAATTATTTCAACAACTTGCTACTTGACCTTGCTCTAACATAAACTTTTAGGCAATTTGAAAAAGAAACCATACCCTAATTAATACCCAAACAAAGAAGCTAAGTTGGGAGTTGTTTTTTATTTTTGTTATTTTGAAGACACTGGTCTGAACTTTCTCTGTTGATCTGTAGGTGGCAGTGACTGCATAGGAGGAAGCTCAGTGTGTAGAGAATTGATTCATGACAAATGAACACATGTATTACTACACTTTTTTTCCTGCGTGAGATAACGACATTGTCTGTTACTCGTGTATGTTTAAACTATGTCAGTTTGCTCGATGACGCAGTTCATTTTTGCTTTCTCGGTTTTAAGGACTCAAACGCGTCTGAGGAGAAGGCAGCGGCATCTGGAGCTGTTTTCTGTAAATGCTTTTAGCCATTTCTGAGGGTCTTTACAGGCCTTTCAGAGGAGCTGAGCCCAGTACAAAGCCAGCATTGTGGGACTTCTCTTTAAACCCATCTCAGACTCTGAAAAAGCCTCCTCTCCACCCAGCAAGACCAAGTAAAAATCACAGGGTCTGGGCCAAAAATCACAGACTGGAATCTCGTCTGTGGGAGCCGTGAACTCGCAGGAGTTTCTTTTTTTTGTCGGGTATTCATCTGTTTCCCTTTGTCTCCCTGCCAAGGAGAGGATTCTGTATACTGGAGTGACCCACTTTCAAACACCACCATACCCAACAAAGACGTCATGTTCCAAATGACAGTTATCACCACAGTTTGACCATGGAAATGGTATTATCTGTGTGTGTATCAGCACAGCCCCATGTAACCGTTGATTTACTGTCTGCACAGTGTTTCAGTTAGTCATAGCGTATAACTTGAGCTTTGGTTTATAATTTTCATTTATGAAGCACCTGTCATGGACCCACATGCTCCCTGATACCCCAATTATTGACTGAAATCCCAAACAGCTGGAAATTTGTCAGTAAAAATTGAGTTGTTTTGAAAGTATTTTTTAACGCTTGCACACATGCAATGCAACTCTGGCAATGTGTGCGAAATGTGTAATATCTCTGTGTAAAATATATTGTGTTGGGAATGTATGCATCCTTCACACTGATGTCAAGTATTAAACTAGAACATGTATTTGTACAGCTGCTTAGATTAAATGCACTTCTACTGTTTTAAGTGCAGGTAAGTCTTCACGGAATGGGCGGAGGCAACCAGCACGAATTAACGTATTCACCCCCAAGTCAATCTGTCAATCAGAATGAACAAAACTATCCTGAGATCCGCTCAGGTCTGAGGAACGACTATAGCGCTGTGAGAAACGAGTAGGCTATATCGCAGCCAAAGGAGCAGAGGCGGTAACAACCACGAGCAGGATAAAAACAATACAAAGCTGACGGCTGCACTTGAAACATTTCGGTAGCGCACGCTATAAGGAGACGCGCCGCGCTTGACTTCAGTTATAATCTGCACCGATATAACAGACGACAACTGCAAGTGTAAATACTGAAGTCATCAAATAGCTTCTCGAATTCATGTTGGTGTTCTTTTTAAAGCTGGCGAAGTGCTGATTAAACAGTGATTGCGAGTAGTTTCAAATTATATCGGTTGCTTTCGGACTTTTGAACTGTTGACTGCTTGGACTGCATCCCTTTGCAGGAGTGCTCGCTTACGTGCGTTAGGACGTCCATATAGGCGACCCCTTGCTTTAAAATGGATTTCAGGAGTTTGGGATACGTGTTACTTTTCCCTATTCAGATCCTTTATTACATAGTCAAAGCATCTGTGTGCTCGTTGTTACCGAGCAGAAGGAAAGACTTGGACTCGGAGGTGGTGCTGATCACAGGCGGTGGACGAGGCATTGGCCGTTACCTGGCTAAGGAGTTCGCTAAACAGGGGGCCAAAAAGGTAAACATACTAAACAATGCATGTTTTGTGCATAATAAGTAGATACTGTCACATCTATTGAACTGAGGTTTTTAATTAGGATACCGCGCTAATTGATTTACAAACTTTGAATAAAACGTTGGAACTTTAGAGCTGAAAAGATGAGACTATTGTAGAACCATTCAGCAGTATTATTGTATCTTACATTTGTTTGCATAGAAACAAGTGTTATTTCATGATGCACATTGATATTATAAAATATTGTTGAATGTAAAAAAAAATATTTGAAGGTAATCAGCGTAAACCAGTGTTATACATTTGCAATTACAAAACATATGCTACCTTT
>JAVQJS010061068.1:0-17183 GCA_036024795.1 Galaxias rostratus | reverse complement strand
CACACACACACACACACACACACACACACACACACACACACACACACACACACACACACACACACACACACACACACAAAACCCCGTCCTCTAATCTTCCCGACCCGGCGATCCCCTCGCTTGGCACCCGCGTTGCTGTCACTCACGTCTCGCTCAAATTGCCCGAGCGCGCGCGCACACACACACACACACACACCCCCACACACGCCCGCGTGCGCCCATGTATCCACAGGGACCCTGGGGGCAGACCAACACATCGGCGGTGATTTTCCGGCTCTTTGCCTCGCCGGGTTCAGAGACGGGGCCTCAGACAGTGGCGTAGTCCCCCTTGTGCGGAGGCTCAGCGGGCGTTTGTTGGGAGGCTTTGTGCTAAACGGCCTGGCCTCCACCGGGGCCTCCTCGCCCACACCGTGTGCGGGAGGAGAGAGCCTCCGGCTGAAGCCTCCACGGACGGACGGGCACGCGCAAACACATACACGCACGCACACACACACACACACACACACACATGGACGAGCGCGCACACACAACACAGTACGGGGGGGGGGGGGGTGTTTAGGGCTCGCCATAATCGTACTGCGCGTTGTGAGTTGACCCACTCCCCTCAGGTAGTGACGGGGCGGTGTGGTAGACCAGTGACGCCCTGGGAGAGGCTCAGTCCGCACCGCTGCGCAACGAGAGCCACTCTGGACAAAGCACAGTCCGTTTGCCTTAAGACCCACGAGCCTCCCCTCCCCTGTCGCGCCTGTCCCCCTTGGCTCGCCTCTGATGGTCCGATGCCCAGTAGCCTGTATGATGGGAGCCTGGCCCACTCTCGTTCCAAGACGTGATGCCCGCGGGCGGAAGACCAAAACGGGGCCGCGACGCGCCCGCCCCGCGCAGGGATCTTTCTGTTTATGCTCACGTAGCGTTCTCACAATCAAGACCGGGGTGGGTAAGGGGGGCGGGGATGAGGAAGGGGGGTGGGGTTAGGGATTTGATCATTTGCATGGTCGAGACACCCTGATCTCCGTGCCTGCCAAACAGCTTGATTTCCGAATCACACAGCCTGCCTTCTTTTTTTTTTTCGCCGTATTTTGTTTTGTTGCCGTCGCTAGGCAACTGTCCCCAAGGACGCAGAGACGCGTTTTTTTTTTAGCTCGAGCCTACCAGGTGGGGCTCCATTGCAGTCATAATGGACACGCTGATAACCATATGGAAAGAGAGAGCACCTTGTGTCATAAACACACACACACACACACATACACAAACACACACACTCGTCTCATCTCCTGACCCCTCCCACAAACCCGCCAACCGCCCCCAAGAGTTGAAACCTGCCACTGTTTAGTTGCCGCACATAGTCATTAACATCAACATCTGTTCCACGCAACCCGGCCTTGCCGAGCGGCAAACAGAAAAGAAAACAGACACTCAAGACGAGTCAAGATGTGCTCCTGCTTGGAGCGCTGGTTTATTATTGCCGTTCATTGTACACTGACGATGGGCGGGCTGGCGTCCCGTGGCGCCGTGCGTGGCTCCACACGCTGCTCCTCCCGTGTCGACTCTCGCCGGCGCCGTCAGGGCGTGGGATGCGTGGCCGCGGAGATCTAATGGTGAGAGGAGGCGGCGGCAGAGGAGGAGGAGGAGGAGGAGGAGGAGGACTCGCCTAGGATGCCCCAGCACGAGGCTGTGTTTTTTTTCTGCCTTTGTTCTCTCACGGCGACCAGGAGACAGAGCGGCTGATGGGAGAGGGAGATGTGACGCGCTGATGTAGCAGACCGGGTGGCTGCCGTCACTCGCACGCGCCCTACGCTCTCCCGGGCTGTTTGTCATCTGCGCCGTGATGAACCCCCCCCCTTTATCTGTTTGTGGCACTTTGAAGCTATGGAGCGGCCCTAGATGAAACAAGGCTCGCTGCGGTGTGTGTGTGTGCGTGTGTGTGTGTGTGTGTGCGTCTGGGGACGTGCAGCTTAAGGCGTGTTCTGACGCCGAGAGACTACGTCTGCCCCTGCCACATATCTCAGTGACATCATCACAGGCTTTGCTATGCGCCAACTTCTGTTGAACGGGGGCAGTGTGCCCCCCACCGTGTCTGTCCCTCTTTCTCACACTACACACACACACACACACACACACACACACACACACACACACACACACACACACACACAGGTCCTCGTAGCAAGACTCGAGCTGTTCTTCTTTTTCTAAACACACACACACACACACACACACACACACACACACACACGTCCTCATAGCAAGACTCAAGCTGTCCCTCTTTCTCTAAACACACACACACACACACACGCACGCACGTACGTCACACAATGGCCCCTGTTGCGTGACTGAAGCTCCGGCGACATTGAGGGAGATTGAAGGGAAATACTCTCAGGGGGGGACAGGCTCTCTGAAAGGGGGGGGGAGGGGCGTCCAGTGTTTCACTGCATGGAGCACTGCAAGCCACTAACGAGGAGGATTCACCTTATTCCACCAAGGAAGCTGGAGATGTCCAACCCCGCCCGCCCCCCCTCCGCCCTTTGCCGGCACCAGGGCCCTCAATGCTGAACAGGGCAGTGAATCACTGAACCCCCCTCACCCCGGGCCCTATACACTAACACACCCACACACTAACACACACACCCCCACAAAGTAACACACACACACTAGCACACCTCTGCGGACTGCGTGTCTTTAATATTTGTACCGTCGGACGACATCTCTGGTGATTTTACGGCTCATTTGCGATCAATTTGTTTCTTGTTCGTGTCTTACGTTTCATTGATGTTGATTTATTTTCTTTAACCCTCCCGGACATTTACTGTCTTCTGTCTGGAGCTTTTTTTTATTAATCTGGATCAAACGTGTTTTGAAAGAAAGGCTTTTTACAACAAAAACAAACAAAAAAGAAAAATATATAATGAAGGGACTAATGTGTGTGCCCTGACTGCTTTCTACTTGTGTACAGGAAATAAAACTTTGTATTTGGTTTACTCGCCCGTCTCTCTGTCTGTCGTGTTTGGTGTCACCTCCAGCCACGGTCCCCCCTCCCCCGAGAGTTGAGTTAGAGGAGCCGCAGCGCCGACGCCACCGTGCACCTCTGTCCACCTCACTTCTTCTTCTTCTTTGGTTTCCGTTTGGACTTCTTGGCGGGGGAATCGATACTTCCTGTCGGGGCTTCAAGCCTCCCCCCTCTGACTGTCTCACAGCTCTTCCTGTCTGTCTCCCTGCCACCAACAGCCTGTCTGTCCTTTCCCTTTGTCTCACAGCCCTTCCTGTCTGTCTCCCTGTCCCTAGCAGCCTGTCTGTCCTCGTCCTTTGCCTCCACACTCCCTCTCCCCCCAGCCTCTACTGTGGCCCCTCCACTAAAGGCAGGTAATTGATGTATGCCGGTCGGTGTGGATTGGGTGGGTCCGCCTGCGGTGTCATCCTCTGTACCTTTGCTCTCCCGCCTCGCCTCAGCCGGCCCCTTCGCCACGCCCAACGGCCGTTTGACCTTTCTCCCGCCCTTATCCGGCCCCAATCTCTCGCTCGCTCCGTTATCCGTGGGTGCGGCGCTCCGTGTGGGATCTCTATCTCCGGCCGGCTCAGCCGGCTGCGCCCGCTCGTCCCCCCCCTCTCCTCCGCCCGCCGCGACGGCACCCCCGCTGCTCTCCTCCCCGCCCTCTCCGTCTCCCGTGGCAGCGGATTCATCCCCCCAATCCCTCGCTTCCCGGTCTGCCCCAGCCTCCCCGGCGGCGAGCCCCTCCTCCCTCCCGCTCTCCTCCTCTCCGTTCCGGCCGCCCTCAGTTCCCGTCTCGGACCGGCGGACGCCCGCGGACGTCGCCGTCTTCCCCGGCTTCTGGCCGGCGGCCGGGCGGCCCCTGGCGGCCCCCCCGGCGGGCCCCCACTTCTCCTGGGTGGTGTCCCGGTAGGTCTTCTTCTGGTGGACGTGCCTGAGGCGGATTTTCTCCCCCATCTTCTTGAGCTCCTGGCGCGCGGCGGGCTTGAAGGAGGCGTCGAGGCTCTGCAGCAGGGCGAAGTCGCGGCGAGCCTTCTCCTCGTGGCACAGGGCAGCGTGGGCCCGCGCCCTCTGATACAGCGCCTTCAGGTTACCTGGGGGGGGAGCAGGGGAGGGGGGGGGGGGATACACAGACTGCCAGGTCAGATAGGACCTTTAAAAAAACAAAAAACATCCTGACATTTTACTCGCTCCCCTGAAAATACGATCCGTAAATGCGTAATCAAAGACAGCGAGGTGCAGCGCTTAAAACAGGGATGAGGGGTTGAGACGGTTCTCGCGGCAGAACAACAAGCGATTCACGGGGAAAGGAAATTGCTTTTAACAAAAGTAAAAGGTTATTTCGAAAATGTTAATTTGAATGACGGCTAAAGGGCTAAAGTAGAAGTCGTCAGGACGAGAACAATTGGGACAATGAGTGCGTGCGTGCGTGCGTGCGTGCGCGCATCCGTGTGTGTGTGTGTGTTTGGCAAAGAGTGACGGTCTGAAAGAGGAAACACATTACACCGTTTCTCTCAGTTCCTCATCATAAATATTCCAGTTTCAGGAAGAGCAGCATGTTCCACTCTCGACTTCCCGTGTTTACGGCTGGGCGTCCCGGGAAAAGGGAGGCGCTCGGCAGCGGAGCAATGAGCGAGGACGCCTCTCTTTTTCCTTTGCATCTTTCCCTCCAGTCAAAAGAGGAGACCCCAGCGAGTGATAGAGCCAGGCGAAGCGCAGTGTGTTCGAGGCCGGCGCGTGTGCGTGCGTGCGTGCGTGTGTGTGTGTGTAGTCGCTACATGATGTACAACAAACTCCAAATGGAGGCAATTATCCCCCGACACAGGCGCTGCGGTTTCACCTTGTTTTATCCCGAGGTTCTCCCCTCTACTTCGCTCCCTTTCTTGTCTGTTCCTTTGTTTTTAACCAAATCCAACCCCACCTCCACCTCCACCCCCAACTAGCTCCTAGATGGACCGGGCGCTGGGCTACCTGTGTGGGTCTTCAGCAGCTTGTTAGTGAGCTCCACCACTTGTTGGTAGTCCTGCATCTCCAGGCCGCACTGGCTGAGGTTGAGAGTGAGTGGCAAGCGCACCTTCTCCAGGGACTCCCAGTCCTCTCCTTTGTAGGCCGTCTCCTATGGAAGGAGAGAAAGGGGGGAGGGTGGTGAGTGAGAGAGGAGAGATGGGGGGGTGAGTAAGAGAGAGAAGCAGAGAGAGGGGGAGGGAGAGAGAAGGGGACAGAGGGATGAGAGAGAAGGGGGAGGAGGGCGAGGGAGAGGTGGGGTGTGAGAGAGACGGAGAGAGAGGGGGAGGGAGAGAGAAGGAGAGAGGCAAAAGGCACAGAGACCTCAATGCTGTGCAGCTTGGAGCAAAAGCTAGCGGTTGTGAACAATGCTCACTACGGCATTCACAGAGAGGGAGGGGAGGAGTTGGGGAGTAAGGGAGCAAATGAAGGGGGGAAAAGGAAGAGAGCGGCATATCTGAGAAGTCCTTCTGGTGAATAACTATGGGTCTGCTCCGTGTTCTCTTGTCCTCCGTCTGTGGCTGAGGTGATGGAAGGGGAGGGTTTGAATTGACTTGGTTGAACCTGAAATGGGTCAGGATTCATCAGGGCGTGGTGCAGGCACTAGGTAGAATGTTTGGACCCAAAGACAGCCTAATCATCAAACTCTTATGGAAAGTCTTGTCTTGTCCTGGACAGCCATCTCTAAGAGTCAATAATGTATTTTAAGCATGCATTCCCAAAAATTACATTCAGAGATGCAAATGACACTCTAGTAAAATAGATTTGTGTTATAGACAGGTTATTTCTCAACATGGGTACATTTCTTCTTTGATGTAAATGTAAGTAGTAAGATATAACATATTTTGATGATCAGACTATACTTTCTGAAGGTTTTGAAACTTGAAACGTGCTTTGAAGTAGCCAATATAGGCTGTGCAAATCCTGATGATTAAATGCCTATGGGTAGGTATGACCTAGGTGAAATATTCACTTTAACACAGTTGCATTGGAATCTAGCAGCTTATTTCAAATGAACTGAATGCATCCATCCTGTCGATCAATTGAGTGCCTTGCTGCTGAGTCATATCCAGGAGTGTGACTACATTTAGCAAGCGTTATGGATGGTTCGGTTGCCATTCATATGGCCAAAATGTGTAGCTATAGCTACAAACCTATAAGTTAGAAACTGTAGACGGCATTCAGAGAAATAGTAAAGCTTCTGTAAACTCTGTAATGCTCTTGTCCGTATGTCTCCTGCTCAAGTCTATCTCTGAAAAACAACTCTGGTTAGAGATGGGTCCAGTCTCACTTAGTGATATTCAGCTTCAAACATACGGAATGTGCGTAAACAGCTCCTCATGCTGGATGGCGAAATACTCTGCCCAACGGGCGCCGTCGCGGTTGCTGCCTGCATGCGCGCATCTCCAAGGATGAGAAGGCGCTTAGAAGCAATTCATTCCCGACCTTTTTGGTGGTGAATAAGGCACGTTAATTCTACTTCTTTCACTCACGTCTGGATTCTGCTCTTATTTAACCTGCCATCCACACGAGCCATCGGGTTGCGTTGGCGCTGCGGAAGACTAGAACAAGAGTCGAGCTCATACCCGTGAAAACGGGCGAATCAATTTGGAGAAGAGAAAAAGAAGATAGAGGGTTGAGAAACTGACAAGGAGAGAGAAGGAAAATATAGAAAACGTCGACCTCAAGCCGCAGTAACAGAATTACAAAGGTATGAGAGTATTAAATATACAGGTGAAAAGGTAGGAAATGGCCGTCGTAATTAGAGGCTATTTCTGCCTTTGATTTGTCTAAATGGAGAAAACAAATGGCTACCGAAAGGATTTTTTTCGATTGAAATTATGCAAAATTAAAAGGGAATCTTAATGTCGGAATTCTTGCTGTTATTGCATTTGATTTACCAAGCTAGCTAATAATTGCCTTTAAAGGTGTTGGACCTCTTATGTAAGAATCTGTTATTATTTTCAAATTATATAATTAACCACTTTAATATAAACTGTTTGTAGTATGCCTTTGTTTAAATGTGGTTGTGCTGCATTTATACTGTGGAGAGACTTTAATCCAATACATTTTGTAATGCAGCATGTGCAGAATTAGGCCTATTCTAAGAATTTCAATTGCGCTCGAGAGAAGGTGCGTCGACTCTTAGCCCAGCTGCATTAGATGAATAAGGCCATTATGCTATTATAGACCTAGAGACATTATTCTGAGGACCTATGTTGGAAACAGCCATAGGCAACAACAGCTTTTATCGGCTACACATTTATATTTTGTAAAACACAATTCCACTCTTTCATTTTTTCAATTTACAATATGAGAGCGGCTTTGTTTAAATACAAGATAAAATAAAAACATCTGGAATTTATTAACATGTATGCACTATATTTATTCTCTTCGTAACTGGATTCCCACATTCAACAACTCCGAATCAATTTAGTGTTGTCATAGTTACTGTAGATGATGTTAGTCCTGCTGCACCTGTGTCGCTTTGTGTTCATCTTAGACCAGCTGTAAATACCCGGCCTAATTGAGCCTTGTGTACCGAATCTTTACATGCAGAGCCCCAGGCTCTGGATTCGAAAACAAAGCCTCAATTTCTCGTCAACATAAACCATGATGATATATTCAACTCTGGAGAATAAAGCATTGATAGAATAAAGTGATTAATCTGTGATTGGTTTGTAACAGTTGGTCAGAAGCTTGCAACTAATTTGTCTTTTCACGATTGAGCGCTTTCTCACCGGCCTGATTGAGTAGATCAATATCAACATGGGTGTAACCAGTTCCTGACTGGAGAAAATGGAACAAGATCAGTGAAGAGAAATCCCTCAAAAGCCTATCTTGACCTTTTGTGGGAGATTACTCAATGTAAGGTTTGGTAGAATATGAGTAGTTATTGTATGTAGTTCCAAACATTGCGTTGGATTAATTTATATGATGCATAATATATTTTGCAGTTCAGGCAGTGGTTTTCTAAAGTGGAGGGAGGACAGATAAGCTTATACAGAGAAGCATGGATAGAGAAGCCTGGTTATGTACAATTAATCTCCTAACTCTATAGCACTCATGCAGTTTGCAGTTTCTTCATGAACAGATCTACATTTGTGTTTTCACATGTTTGCTTGTAGTCTTGTTCTTTTTTGTTCACAAGACGAGCCACAACACAGGGCCTCAAATCGACCACATTAAAGTTTATTAACTTAATGGGTAGATAGAAATGCCTTCATGACAAATGTCTGTACGCCAAAAGCCATACTTGGATAAGAAAATCCCATTTAATTACAGTTAAAGTTTTTACAAAACAATGCTGAATACATTCATTTCACTATCCCATAACATACACTCATTCTTTGTGACGTGTTGACGGAGAGGTCTTGTAAAATTAGCAATTAATTTAAATAACAATGCTTTGATCCCCCTGTAAATCTAAATATGATTACCCTGTATGTCAAAAGAGTCACCCATCTCGGATTTAGCTCTTCCGATTTACCAGTAGCTAAGAAAAAATATATATTTCACATCTAAAATCTGACATAAGTGATACAGAATAATCCATACCTCTATAAATAAAGTTGTTAAAGCTCAATCGTTGTCTGTCGGTGTAGTTCATAGGTTGTTTTATTAATGGCCCACCAAGTCGACTAACACTTTTTAAAGGTCGACCTTGTTTCCATACCCATCCTTCAATAGTCTGCTAATTTTGGTAAAATTAGGCATTCTGGTCCAGAAACATGAAATTGTTTTTGTTACGTGAAGTATTTTGGTCTAGAAACATGAGACTGTTTTTGTTAAGTGAGGCATTTTGGTCTAGAAACATGATTGTTTTTGTTAAGTGAGGCATTTTGGTCCAGAAACATGAGATTTTTTTTGTTAAGTGAAGCATTTTGGTCCAGAAATATGAGATTGTTTTTGTTAAGTGAGGCATTTTGGTCCAGAAACATGAGATTGTTTTTGTCAAGTGAGGCATTTTGGTCTATAAAATGTCATACAGCAATGGCAACCTCCTGATTGCAAATGTGTTTTCAATCTTTGTCTGGTCTTTCTTAGTTCTGCATATATTCATGCTGATGACTGTCCCCAGTTACAACTTTGTATCAAAAGGAGACAACAACATTTGTCTATTTGCGTGTGTGTGTACGTGCACGTGTTTGTGGTGTGCATGTGCGTGTAATAAAGATGACTAGCACATTCAATAAAGCCTATATTTAGCCTAAGCTCCCCTATGAGGCTTCCTCAGTGGTAGCTCTATAAGTTCTCTAAACAATATTTTAACAGTGATTTATTTTTAAACCAATCTTTGGTCTGTATGCATAATTGCTTAAATTATGTGATAAGAAGATTGATAAATTTGTTCAACAAAAAAAAAAGAGGCAAGGTAAAGCTGCATCTGAGCACTTTATAAGAGGGCCTGTCCAGTAGGGGTCCAGTCCTACGTGTCTTGAAGATGTGTTTACATCTCTGTAGTCGGGCCTCCAACACAGATTGTTCTCTTATTGAATCCCTCAATCACTGTAAAAAACATTTAGCGGTAAACAAGTCAAACAATGATCACTGGGAAAGCATATACCTCATTTTACTAGGCCGCTAGTATTGAGGAATAGGGCGCTGGACAGTGAAGCACAAGATGGTGAGTGAGCAGGTTGCCACAGCAACCGTGTTTCTAGGAGTGCACACAGCACCACTGCAAAGGAGAGCGGATGTTGTTGGCTAGCTGTAACCTTTGTTCTGATGCAGAACGTTAACATGCAACAGTTAAACCATGTGAAGATTTGGATTAGAAAGGAATGATTTGATTTGTGATCGCCAGTCTTTTTCTTAGAACATAGATTTCTACTTGTGGCTCCTGATTAGGCAATGTCACTACTACAAACGGTTCCCTCACTCAGCTAAAGACGCATTATAGAAAATAAACCTGTTAATGCCTCTAAATTAAATGGAGCTGGTTGGCTTGCAATTTGATAATGCTTTCCTATTTCAAGATCGTTTTAAGTCAATTTCTTGTAGTTCGTGTGATGGTTTTTGCACTGGGTGAGTGTGTAGCTTCATTGTGGGCTGTGTTTAAGGAACAGAAAAAAGGGTCTTGAAAACCGCACCATCATGCACATGTTTAGAGATTGTAGATAATGCACTTTCTACATGGTTTTTAGCTGTTTCCCCCTTAGCATTCATTAGCATGCATTAGCGTATGGTTCTTATCACCATAATGTCCTCTGACGTAGCATAAGCTTTTTTCTTTTAATTCAAGGACTTTGATACCATTCTGAGGCACTGTCATTACGTGGACACTAAATACTACAGGTAGTTCATGCTCCAGTTCTGTAGTCCCAGCTATATATTTATCACTTCTAATGGATCTAATGCAGTAAACTTGTGACACAACTTGAGCTTCTTCAGTTCTCTGGCCATTTTATACAATGACCCAGATGTTTATTTTAGCTTAAGAGGAAAATGGCAGCTGACTCACCAGCAAGACTGTAGGCCATGATTCTAGAACCAGTTCTCCAGTTTGAATTTATAGTTTGACATACAAAGCTCTTACAGCAATGCTTCTCCGCCATTATTCTGTCATAAAAAGTTGAATTGTGATGTAGTTGCAGACATACATGGAACTGAAACGTTTTGACAATGTTATATTAGTGTTGTGTATATGGTTACATAATTGGACTGTCTACCTATTTGACTCCCTTCAACTGTCTCCTTCTCTCTCCATTTTTTTCAGAGAGGACTGCCATCCTCCATGGAGATATCCCTAGAGCAAACTGCAAACACTCCACCCAAGATATTTAATCATTCTAATAATTATCATGGGATGTGACAAAACCTGATTACCTAAAATGAGAAGCTTCGAAATATGATATCCTAACAGTAAAATGAGATTCCGTTAATTTTAAATCAACTGTGATTTTAAAATAACCCCAATCATTTTTCATTAAATCTTTAAATAACCGCTTCAAAGAGAACAAGAACATGGAGGCGTAAACACTTTAAAGGAAGATAAACAGATACTTTTCTTGTGTTGGAGGTGATTTATCAGCAACATAAATATAGGGGTGGGTCATGCCCAAGTTACCATGCGTGTTGTCATGGTGACCAGGCCCGCTTCCCCCTCCCCCATCCTCTGGCTGGTCCAGTTCCTGTTGTGGTTCCATTCCCATGGACCTCAGCTGACAGAGGCAGTCCCCCCATGCCCAAATCCCTGTACCTGCTCCAATCAAGCAAGCCGTGTCATTTGTACAAGAAAAAGTCTAGATCAGGTACCAGACAGTATTTCAGACAACACAAGATACCTCAACCTACAAGAAAACAGCATTCAGGTAATATTGCTTCCCTTCACACATGTCATTAGTTACAGACCTCACAATAAAAGGCTATTTGAATGTTAAAGCTGTGTGTCCGCATGCATTTGTCCCCTTCAACAGGTCATTAAGTCAGACACGTTTAAGCACCTACGGCACTTGGAAATACTGCAGCTGTCTAAGAACCACATCCGACAGATCGAAGTTGGGGCGTTCAATGGCTTGCCTAACCTCAACACGCTGGAGCTGTTTGACAACCGCCTCACAGTTGTACCGTCGCTGGCCTTCGAGTACCTCAGCAAGCTACGGGAGCTATGGCTACGGAACAACCCCATTGAGACCCTACAGGCTTATGCCTTCCACCGGGTCCCCTCTCTGCGTCGCCTCGATTTAGGGGAGCTCAGAAAACTGGACTACATCTCTGATGCTGCTTTTGAGGGCCTGGTCAACTTGCGTTTCCTGAACCTAGGCATGTGCGGCCTAAAGGACATCCCCAACCTCACCGCCTTGGTGCGACTGGAGGAGTTGGAGTTGTCTGGGAACCAGCTGGGGATTGTCCGGCCGGGGTCCTTCCAGGGCCTGGTGTCACTTCGCAAGCTGTGGCTCATGCACTCTAAGGTCACCGTCATCGAACGCAATGCCTTTGACGACCTTAAGAACCTGGAGGAGCTCAACCTGTCACACAACTCTTTGCACTCCCTGCCCCATGATCTCTTTACCCCTTTGCACCAGTTGGAGCGTGTGCACCTCAACCATAACCCCTGGGTGTGCAACTGTGATGTGCTGTGGCTGAGCTGGTGGCTGAAGGAGACGGTGCCCAGCAACACCACCTGCTGTGCCCGCTGCCACGCGCCCCCAGCGCTGAAGGGTCGCTACATTGGGGAGCTGGACCAGAGTCACTTCACCTGCTACGCCCCGGTCATCGTGGAGCCTCCCACTGACCTCAACGTCACCGAGGGCATGGCGGCTGAGCTGAAGTGTCGCACTGGAACCTCCATGACCTCGGTTAACTGGCTCACTCCAAATGGCACACTGATGACCCACGGCTCCTACCGGGTCAGGATCTCGGTGCTGCACGATGGCACGCTCAACTTCACCAACGTCACGGTACAGGATACCGGCCAGTACACCTGCATGGTGACAAACTCAGCCGGCAACACCACGGCGACGGCAGTGCTCAACGTCTCCGCCACCGACCCCAGCAGTGGATACAGTTACTTCACAACGGTCACTGTGGAAACACTGGAAAGTGTTCAGGACAACAAGAAGTCTGCCCGACAGTTCATCAATGCGACCCTCATCGAGTTTACAGGTCCAACGTCAGGGGAAGGTCTGAATGAAGGACGACGGTCGGGGGTCACCATATCGCCCTCTCTGTCCTCTCTGTCCTCCTTGTCTCCCAGAGCCAACAGGGTCACGGACAGGGCAGTGACAGTGTCTATTATTGACGTGACTAACATACCGGGGCTTGACGACGTGATGAAGACCACCAAGATCATCATTGGCTGCTTTGTGGCCATCACCTTTATGGCGGCCGTGATGTTGGTGGTCTTCTACAAGCTGAGGAAGCAGCACCAGCTGCACAAGCACCACGGGCCAGCCCGTGCCATCGAGATCATCAACGTGGAGGACGAAATAGGGGCTGGGTCAGGGAGCGGCCTCTCAGGAGGGTCTACCATGCACTCAGGAAGCGGAGGAGAGGGAACTCTGAGGATGCACCAACCCGAGATCGTCAACCTCCCCAACATCGGCCGATCGGATCACCTCAACCACTACTACAAGGCCCATCATTTTAACAACAATGTCATGGGCCTTAGCCTCGGTGGTGGGGAGGTAATGGGGCCCGGCGGGATGTTGAACAACAAGGGCAACCAGCAGGGACAAGATATTCCCATCTCTTGTACCCAAGTCCCCATCTCTGCATCCAGTTTGCTCAACACATCTGGCAACGGCATCAACAACAACCCCGGCTCTATGTCCCCACCGCTACCCATGTCCCTGCCCATGCCCACCATGGGACTACATGGATCCATCAAAGGCTTCATGGGCCAGAACCAGAACCCACAGATGGAACCTCTTCTGTTTAAGGGAAACTCCAAGGAAAATGTTCAAGAGACTCAAATCTAAGAACAACGCAGGAGTTTAGAGAGAAACTGAGAGAGAGAGATGGAGAGGGAGACTTTTTTTGGGAAGGGGGGGGGGGGGCGTAGAGAGGGAGCGAGAGAGTGAAAGAAAGAGAGAGCAAGAGGGGAAAAAACAGAGAGGGGATTGATGGCTGGTTTATGCGCTGAACGATTAGACACTAGAGTGCATTGACATTACACCAAGAGAGAGGATAGACTGACACCGCAATACACAAACACATAGACTGGTCTGTGACTGTGTACTGAGCCAAGGATTACCACAATGGGCCACTTGTGTTTGTAGTAATGATCACAGTCATCAAGTTAAAGGAATGGACATCGCTACAATGTAAATCTGTGCCAAAGCAAATGTTTCTTGCGGTTTCTACAAGTTGTATTCACATAGGAAAAAAAATAGCCTTTCCAAGTATTGTTGCTCAGCACCCTAAGTAATTGTTGGCCAGGGGACGGACGTGTTCAGTGCTGGCCCCTCTCGAGACAAGCGCCGTCACAGGACAAGATACAGGACACTCTTCTCTTTGACAGTAAACACTTGTGCAAGACGCTCTCTATCCTATGACTCCACAGACTCCCTCAAGTTGACACGTATGTAGGTTGTAATAAAAGGACAAAAAGGTACGGTGCAGTACAAACTACTGTGAAAATCCACAAATTATATAAATATATTTTCATTTGAATATGTAACATTGCAGACTTCAATGCAGAACTATTTTGGGGTGGATGTATGAGCTGGTATAGCTAGTTTCTTTCTGAATTATCAGAGGAGACGATTGCGAAAGTTCATTTTGTGACCAGTTTTGAGTATGGCTACTTCTCTGAAATATAAGGGCTCAATTGCAACACTCATTGTGAATCTTTCAATTGGCTTTGTGACATGAACTCCGTTTAGGTGATAGAATGGTAAGAAACCCACACTTCTCTGACAAGCTTTTGTCTGTTGCTTCAGCAGTGATCATAACAAACAGTTTTTTTAAGTATTTTATTATGTGTATTATATAAGGTGGCTTACCGTACCGTATATGCCAGCATCAAATAAAGGTGAAATGGGCCACAAACAACCCTATGAGGTAACCTAATACAACGACCTGTATAGGCAAAGGGACTATCTGACAGTGTGAAATTTGAATCCGTGCAGTAGCCCAAGGATTTGCTTATGGTTGAGAAATTTAATATTAACTCTTTACTCATGGTCAACATGATCATGCCATAAGATGCTTTCGTAGGGAAGATGACGTGTCTGTCTTAACAACAGTATTCCGAGGGATATTCTACATCTATCCTGGCTTCAGTGAAATGGAAATGTACAGTATAATAATAATAGTATTGTTTGGTTGTATGACAATTGTAAGATCCACATTTTTACAGTGTAACTTTCATATGTTATTGCCATTTACGCTTCTCGCGTTTTGACTATGTATTCATTTATTTTTGTTAGTTTGATATAACGTGTACAGTTGTCTAGCCATGTATCAATACGTGTGAAATAAATCGATCGTATATTGGCTTGTGGCAGTCAATGGCAACCAAATAAGACAGTTGTGAGTGAGAGTGAGAAGTCGTATGTACGAAGGTTTCATTGCTGGGTCAAACAGTGAAGCTGTTAGTAATCTGGGTAAGAATAAGTGTAATCTTTTTTTGTTTGTTATTATGTCTTGAAAGGCTTTCAATTATTATTGAACGGAAGTACCACTTAAGTAGACTAAACAGCTTCCCGAATAACCACTCATTTAGTGGTGTGTCTCCTTAAATAGCTTACATTGGCCTTAGAGTAGTATAGATCAAAAATATAAAATGAAATGTAATAAAATGTTTGTTGCAATTGAGCGCAAACTGGACAGGTAATCATAATCCAGTCAGTAGATGGTTGATTCTGGAGAACATAGATATATGTGATGGGGAATGTAAGAGCTCATTCATAGGTCTGGAAAATGATGTATTGCTGCTCTATGTGATATATGTTGTAGCTGTTGCAACTCATCTCTTTTACCTGCATATACTTTCAGAGACATTTTATTGGCTGAATAGTGACAGTACTTCTATGTAGGGGGAATGTGTTGAGTAGGAAAGGGAAATATGAAATATGAATTACAGCTATTTTTTATATTTCTTTTTTCTATATTCTTATCAAGTAACCGTCCCATTGAGCAAGAGCAAGTAAAAGGAACAATGTAACCTTGATAATGTGAAAGCTGTATTTTGTGAACCTTCAGTTATATAACATAAATACTATCCCATTAGTGAGCTATAATCTTTGCCATTTTAAACTAAACAAGTACTTTCAGAAAATGTTTGGAGTCACTACTCTGTCGTCTGTGATTTCATTCTGAATTGTGACCCAGCAGATACAACTCGTGGGCAAGGTTCAAATGCACTCCCACAGAGGCACTAGTAGAACATTAAGTGAGACAAAAAACACAACATATGGCTGATCTATTGACGTGCTACATCTGGTAAGTGAGCCATCAGAGTTCAAAGAGCATATCAGATACCTCCGTAAATGAGACACTAAAATTCTGCTTGTTTACACCAACAAATTGTCTTTGTCATTTAATGAAACATTTTGGAAATGTTTGATGATCATTTGTAACAATTTTGGCAGAGGTGATCCTTTCAAATCACTGGAGGTAGATTCCATAATATGCAACAATCTAGTATTATCTTGGCTCATCATTTTGTATCATCGTTATCATAAAATGCAGTGGCAAAGTAAGCTTGTTTGGAATTACGAGTGTAGTGATTGCAATCACACAAATGGAATCGGAGAATACTGGGGCAATTATATCTTGTACAAAACCTAATGCTCTCTTGTTAAAATATCTCGGTAGAAGAACTGGACTTTGAATATGTGGATGTTGGCCGGCGTATCTGTTCTTCACGGCATATGATGATGGCTATTGATGACATTTTGCAACAGATGGCATATGCTTGTCATTTGTACCGCCCCTAACTAAGACTGGATGCTTCATCCCAGAGGCCATCTTTTTGTTTTGTTAGAAGTCAGTGGATATAGAAAATGGGTTATTATAACAGAGTTGCTAAAAAAGCTAATAAAATACCCTTAATGTGAATGACGGACCTTTTGGTACATAGAAGGTGAGCTATTGTATTTGATAAAGAAAATGAAAACATTCGTCTGTTTTGAAAGCTTTTTAAACAAAGTAAAACAATAATGTTAAGCTCTGGAAAACATATAGATTTCTTTAATGCAAAATAAGAATAAAATGGTCATTTTGTGTATACTGTTTATTTCTTTTTGTTTTTCAGCTGTATCTCAAAAATAATGGATAGTGTATATCATTATGTACCTTGGTCTACTGCTTTTGTTGCTTTATCCAAGGCACAGGAAATTGTGTAATATGAGTTTAGGACATGAGGGTCGAGGGTTGAGGGTTTTTATCAAACAGTGAATCCTGAATCCAAATGTGCATTTAAAAGAGATCATGAGCATGGCAATGATGGATGAGACCCTGTGTGTCACTGCTGTGCCAGTATGACATCAGTTATTTGCCAGCTGTGAGAAATACAAATCCACAATGGGCACAGTGTTGTCATTGTGCAAGATGAAAGGACATCTGATAAAAAAAAAAGGTTGTAAATTCCAGCCGTTTATCCCACAACATTAATCTGGAGTTAGGTTTGAAGTTCAGGCCTCATGGAGATGAAACTTGTTACACAATCTTCAAGTAATTCAAAATTATCCTATAAAATCTTCACTTCAACGACACTAATGTATGCTTCAGAAGTTTCCTTATAGTA
>JAVQJS010061065.1:0-10583 GCA_036024795.1 Galaxias rostratus | reverse complement strand
TTTGTGTTTTTTGTGTGTGTGTGTGTGTGTGTGTGTGTGTGTGTGTGTGTGTGTGTGTGTGTGTGTGTGTGTGTGTGTGTGTGTGTGTGTGTGTGTGTGTGCCCAAAGATCCGCAGCGTGCAGGTGTTGCCAGTGGACTACGAGATAGAGTACATCTGCCGGGGCCACAGGATCATCGTGGGGCCCAAGGTGCGCAAGTGTCTCCCCAGTGGAACCTGGACAGACCTGAGTCAGCGCAGCCGATGCCGTGAGTTTCTCCATGCTGACGACCCCCCGCCCTCACTCAGCCTCCGTTGTCGACCATCTATGGCTTCTCTTTCACTGCTCCCGCTAGGCTTATTTGCCCCGGGAACATCCCCATTCAGGAGCAGGTTGTGGCAATTCTGCGTTTCCAATCATTTGTTTCTTCTATCGTGTCCAAAAGGTTTCAGATGGCGAGGGAGGGATGTTCTAGATGTTTCTACCCCCTTTTGCTTTGTTTTAATTGAGTTTTGGGTTTTGTTGTTTATTGACCTTGTGTCCCCCTTCGTTCCCCTTTACACAGAAATGGGTTGTTTTGTGTAATTGTCGTAGACGTTTAAGGGGTTCAATGTGAATTATCCTCTATAACAAATACACAGCCACACGTAAACCTACGCCTTTTATCTTCCTGTAGCTGGGAACTAGGCATTCTTGAATGAATCAGGTAAGGTGCTCCTTCCCACAGGCATCCATAAGATAGGGACTCACTGCAAGGCATGCCGCCTGCACAGGGACCGCTGAAGACCACCGTGTGTTTAGCCTTGGTGTATTGTTACCCTGGTAAAGTCATAATGTCACGAGGTTCTACAACGTGGATACATTAAGTCTTGTCAAATAAACAATCCAAAGATTTGAATGTTTTCATAATTGTAGATGGAATGCTGCTGGGTGGACTCTGAATGTTTATGGTCTGTTTTTATTATTAGATGGTATGTCCAGCATGGTGTGAAGTATAACCTCATGAACGCATAGTAAAGTAAAGTGAACGCTTCTCTCCACTTCGAGCCCATGCACTGTGACCTTGTGACATCGATCTATACCAGTGTGTTGTATGTTCTGAGTCACATATCCTATATCACAGACACAGATCCCCCCTAAACCCCCCTGCTTCCTTCCACTGTGCATCTGAGTGTCTGTGTTCAACTGATACTCCTCTGTCTTTATGGCGTTCCACTAAAGCTCCTCACTGTTGGTGGAGCCACTTTGCACCAAACAAAGACCAAGTCTCTCTCCCTGGCTGGCCCACCCAATCACTGACTTGTAGTGTTCCTCCTTCTCCCACTCCGCCTCGCGCTCACTCCCTCTGTACCTTCACTCTTCACTCCCTCTCTAAGGTTGTGATGTGTATGTATGTATGTATGTTTGGCCGTGCATGAGAGAGCAGAGATCCCCTCCTTTGTCTTCGGAGACGCCCGCGGCCCGTCTCTTACCTTCGTGTCTCACGTCTCTCCCCCGCCCAGTACTGCTGTGTCCGCGGGTGTGGACCTCCCTGGAGAACGGCCGGGTGTGGGAGCACCCCTCCCTGCCCCCGGGGCCCCCGGTGGAGGGCACGGTGCTTCACTACAGCTGCCTGCCCGGCTTCATCCTCATGGGCCGCAACTCCTCCCACTGCAACAAACTGGGCAAGTGGGACACGCCCAAGCCCACTTGTCACTGTGAGTACTCAGCGTGGCCCAGGGCTGCGGGTTCAATGCGTTTCCTTCGCTACGCGCCATGGTACTACTCTGAATCTGCAAATGGGTCAGTGTGACGTGACGGTAACGGGTTGTATTTCTCTGTGTTCTCTCCCTTGTTCTTCTTCCAAGATGACAGACACTACACAGGTAAGGCATGTTCCGTCATGACTGCTTTAGCATTGTTTCTGGGACGCACGACTGCACGCTTTTCTTTTTTCTATAGTGACGTGTGCAAAAAGTGCTCCTGAAAAAAAGAGAGGCGGGGTAGAGGAGCCACAGAGGTGTGGTTCCTTAGTCTGTCATGTGGGGGCAGTGTTGTGTGGGCGTTAGCCAGTGAACATGGAGTCATGACGTCACCGTTATGGATTCAATGTTTGTCTGGATTTGATTATTTTACAATTGTTGTAAATATTTGATACTAAGAGATGGGAAGATCAAATATGTAATTTCCTTCAACTACATTGCAAGGGTTTGCCATTAGTACTGTACAAATTTCTGCTTTCACAAAACACACAAAAAAAATAAAGTTTGAATTAATTTAGATAAAGCCTGTCTATTCCCCACAAAAACAGATTTGTAAAAATAAAAAAGATAAAGTCAAGTTTGTACATTTAGATTCTCAGTTTGCTGAAATACTATTCTTATTGTTCATCACAAGGTGGCAGTATATGAGTTTTGTGCAATAGACATCATTCTTTGTGTTACATCTAGTGATCACCAAGCCCTTAATCAGTGCAGTGCACTAAGCATAGTACATCGATTGCACTGATATTTCATCTTTTCTATTGGTTGGTAGGGAAGGACAGGATTAACCGTAATCAGATTGTCTGTTTTACATGCAGAACACGTATGGATTCCCTCCCTGTTCTTTACTGAAAGTCGAAGACACACTATTATCGACATGGTTTGTTCCCTTCGACCTTTGTTATGGAGCACCCTGATGCTGTCAAGTGGGAAGCATCAGGACTCAGAGCCCACCACTAAAGGCCAGCGTTGACCAGATGTACTCACGTGAAGGGCTGACTGTGGAACACTGGGTGGCAGTGTGGCACTTGCGACACTCGTTGGCGTTTTATTATTTGTGGAACAAAAAGACCCTCCAGATTCATCCATCCATTAGCAGTACCGCTTATCCTATGCAGGGTCGCTGGAGCCTATCCCAGCCAACATTGGGCGAGAGGCAGGGTACACCCTGGACAGGTTGCCGGTCCATCGGAGGGCTAACACATAGGGACACACAACAACTCACACACACACATATTCATGTTCACACCTATGGACAATTTAGAGTCACCAATCACCCTACATGTTTTTGGACTGTGGGAGGAAACCGGAGTACCCGGAGGAAACCCACGCTAACACGGGAGAACATGCAAACTTCACTCAGAAAGGCCCTTAGGTGGGGATAAAACCCAGAACCTTCTTACTGTGAGACAACAGAGCTAACCACTACGCCACCATGCTGCCTCCCTCCAGATTCAGTAAATAAATACATTCCCAAAAAACAAGAAAAAAAATATATATATAGGTTTGGGGGTAATATTTCATAAATGAGTAAACTGTCATTTTGAGTCCTTTGCTACGGTAGGGTGGCGCTGGTAATTGTACAGAATGTGAATGGTGTCTAGTTTAATGTTGGCCTCCCAGGATGATTCCCCAGGGTTAGCTAAATTGATAAATGGCCATCAGTGCCCCCAACACACCAGCGATGCCTGCACGCAGCTCACGCTGCTGAGCCAGGGCCAGGAGTGAGGCTGGACGGGTGGGGGTGATGGGACGGAGACACAGACTGACAGATAGTCAGCCGGGACGATTGTGTGAGAGGCAGGGAGCAGCAACAAACAAGCCACGACAAAGACAGGGACTGGCAACACGGGAATAGGGAGACGGAATGGGTCAGGAAAGGGCGAGAGTGCATAAATGGGAGCAGGAATTGAAGAGAAGGGAGAGACAGAAGGATTGGATGGCAGACGGAGGTCGGGGATAGGAGGTCGAGGGGGACGGAGAGAACCAGAGATTTATGTCCCCCGTCTGTTTAGAAAATGGTGCTGTGCCTCTTGTTTTGACCCTACCAAGCGAAACACTGCTCTCTACTTTGATTACTTTCCTCTAAACCCCCGCACGCGCCCCTCCCTGCTTCCTAACAGAGCCCCACCTGCGTCCACTCCACGTAGGGTGGCTCGCTGGCCGTCTCTGGGGACCCTATGTCTTGTCTGGTCCCTACCAGCAAACAAACAGCCTTACCATTCCTCATTCCCTGCTAGATAGCTGCTAGTCCCTGTTTATCTGTGGTTCGGTGGGCAGACGCAGTGGGAGCTGCCGGGGCAACAGCAGCAGTAATCGACTTGTTCTCCTTATGTCTCAATTTCTACCGTTCCCGAAGATTCTAAAGGCACTCTTGTTTACAGATAGTTACGTTTTTTAGAGGAGTTCGAATGCCTGTTCTACACTCTGCGCCTGCCGTTCCTGTGTGTTCTCTAATAACAAAGCACTCTGTATTTTGATGGAGATAAGACTAAAGATGTAATCCCTATTTGACAAACAAAACAACAAAAATGGTGTTGATCGAGTATAACATATTGGTTTTATACATTGTAAATACAATATATTCTACTCCCACATGGGTATTCATTTTGCGGCAGTATCTCGTAGTCAAATTCACAGGTCTTTTGATTTCCCTATTTGTGGCGCAAAGAAAATAAAAGTGTATCTCAGCATGTTTGTCAGATGAGGGTTTGTAACACTGCCACTCCAGAGAGGCCAGCTACTAGCCTGCCAATAGGTTACATAGGTCACCGTGTTAACAGCCTACACGCGAGGCCATCTTCACAGTAAACAACCGATGAGATCAATTATAGACAAGGACACTGACACGTCATTGGCCTCTATTGTGTTGCTCCACGGTGAATGCTTGCCATCTGCACAAGCCGACACAACAGTTCCATCTCTGTGCTTCAGCGTCTGTGTCTTAGAGAGCTTCTTTACAGGCGGCATAGTCACAAAGAGCCACAATTCACGACCGTCGGGCCGCACTTTCAGATGTGCTGAGTCAGTGCCACACATTTCATTGCCTGCCTGCCTGCCTTGGCGTGAACTAGCATTTAGATGGGATTTTATCGTGATGGTAAGCAGTAGGTGACGTGAATCTGGCAATGCAGTAGGGATGTAACTGGGAAGCCCAGGAGCTGGGCTGGAACCCAGCAGGTAGCACCAGTACTGTGAGCTTGCTAATTAAGACTCGTTGTCACAGCGAATCCACCACCGCCTACGTACAGGAAGCTCAGCGGGCAAAGGGTCAGAACGGTGCCCTTCGCTGTGCGCCCGCGCGCCTCAAGTCACTTCTTCTGTGTCAGTGTGTGTGTGTGTGGCTGCGTGTGCATTGTACGTTGGTCTGCGTGGACAGATTGTGAATTGCGCTGCTAATTTGTTTCTGGCGCCTACCCTTCATATCACAACTTCTTCCCCCAGTACGTGCATTTGTGTGCTGAAGAGGGCTGGTGTTCAACTGTTTGGGAACAATGCCTTTGTGGGGGTGGAGAAAGTTGCTTGTGCTAATCGCAGAGAAATGTTAGTCAAAGTGAGTTGGTGTGCGCATGTGTGTGTGTGTGTGTGTGGGGGGGGTAGGGAGGATTGACAGTAGGCTGCGTGCGTGTGTTAGTGAAAGGTCTCTCTCAAGATTCGAATCCCACTTGGCCTTTAGAATGACATTCCCGCTCCCTGCACACAGCTGCCTATCGATGCCCACTTCTCCGCTTCTTGTTCTGCTCGCAAATGAAGGCCAGGGAACGTGAGATAACGGGATGAAGGAGGAGGCGGAGGGTGGGATGAGCGAGTCGGTAAGCACTGTAGAGGGGGGGGGGCAAATGTCCTGGAGCCAAGGCTCTTACTCCCCATGAATAATGCATGGAAGTCTGGCCGATGGATAATGACAAGACGGGTCAAAGGCCCAAACCACTTGCCGGACTGAGCAGTAACTCCCCTGGGACATAGTCTATTAACCCCCCCCCCCTCCACCACCATTCCCTCTGCCACACCCCGTACTGTCATAATCACCTCCTCCACATCTGTTCCACACTCCAGTGCGTCTCGCTGTGGAAGGAGGTGTCCTCCGGCACGTTTGTCCCCAGCACACTTGGCTGGCCGTCACGTCCCATGCTGATCCCTCATTGGTCCCATCTGCCGTGTGCAGCCAAGGAGGCAATAGGAAGGATCTTGATTTTCCGATGACCTTGGGGAGATCCATTTGCCAATGATTGCTACCATAAATTACCTTGTGGCCTTAGAAGGTGCCACCACAAACGCCATAAAGTAGTTCATTGATGGTGTCTGAGTAGTATTGTTATCGTAGTATTTCCTACATGACAATTCCCTGTTTCATAGAGTCACGATACTCCCAGTGCTGACCTCTCGTCCAAACGCATGTCCTAACACTGCGGCATCAGAGGCCCACAGAGCTGCCACACGGACGCTGTTATTTATTCCGTGATCTATCTGTGATTTATCGGCCTGTCAGATGACTCTCTCCTCCTCGTCTTGCCAGGGCTATGGCGGGTCAGTCTGGGTTAAGTGCCTCGCCATAGGGCAGCTTTGGGGCCTCTACATGCTGCATTCCAATAGGCCCAGCTTACCTGGACCGCAGAGCTGGGGAGATTGGCTCTATTTTGCCCAGAGGAAGTAGCCAATCCCTGCACTAAATGGGATCAAGAGTGATCGCCGTGCAGTCTTGGCGTCAGCCAATCCCAAATGGAGTGGCATCCACCCTCAGCCCCATGCATATTTATAAGTCATTTAGCTTGATAGCTTCCCCACTGCGACGTCGTTGTATGCTTCTCCAACTGACGCCAGCAGCAGAAATATTTATCTCCCCGTCAACTCAAATTGAGTCCACCCTCTGGATCCCTGAATTTCATCAAACTTTCAAGAGGTGTGGAAATGTAATGGGAATCCTTTCCTTCACCTTACACATTCATTCCTGAAATGTCTGTGGACACCACAATAAGTGCTTATCTACCTCCATGCACCCAGTTTTCATAGCAACTGGGTTCCAAACGTGCTTGCACGGCAACAACCAAAGAACTGCTCGGAGGACAACACAATGCGTGGAGATGCTCACCATAAACGTGAGAAATGAAGGAGCCAGAAATAGCAGAGCAGGTTCAACTCCCCTCCCAGACAGTCAGGGAGATTATAGTGTGTTTTATGGACGCAGTGCAGATCACATTAACATTATTACATTCGATGGGAGCGAGGGGAGAGGAGGCAAGCGGTGGCGAGCGGAGAAGAGGGAGGGGCAGGGGAACGGCGGCGGAGATGGAAGGTGTTAGAGAGCAACTGTGACACGTGACGCTAGCCAGACTCAGGGGAAGAAACGGACGCCGCCGTGTGTACGGGAAGCCCGCGAGGAGAACCAAGTAGTGCTCAGAGCGGGCTGAAAGATGTGGACACGGAGACAGTGGTAGAGTAGGAGCAGTGTGGGTGGAAGAGCAGGAGGAAGAGGAGGAGGATTGAGGCACAGGCAAGCTCACTGAGTCATCCCCTTGGGCTGAAGCCAACTCGCTCTTGACCAACTCAGGACGGGACCCCCCATAACAATCAGTCCCACAGCGCCGAAAGGGGCCTACTTGGACCGTGGTGTCAGATTAACCAATGAGCTTCAGGCCTGGGCCCCGGTTGTTTGCTTGAAGGGCCCCATCACCGCCGACCTTGAGTGCTTAGGGAGGGTGGGAGGTTTTGTCGTGGGGAGGGAATGGAGGACAGGTCATTGAACAGAAGAAGGTGTAGTGAGGGGACGGGTTGGCCTCTCATCAGTGTGGGGCGATTACAAGGGGGGGGGGGACGCTGGGTGCGAGAGGGGGGCCACCGAGGAGTGGGAGAGGTTGAAGGCAGAGCGTTGAGAGCCTGGGGATTAATAAGCGAGTGGGGGGGAGGGGGGCATTGGAAAGACACAGCCGGTTTAACAGCAGGTGTGTTATTAAGCAGCGCCTGGTCATATTTCACACTCCAATTCAACAGTGGGAATGGGGGGGAGGAGACGAGGAGGCCGCTACGAGCTCACAATTCCATCACTAATGGCGTCTCCTATGGTCGTGTTATTGTCAACGCTGCGGCAGGAACACCGTCATTTTCATGGCGTTGTTTGTCTAGGGAGCGGGCTGACTAATGCCACACGATACACAACGACCTCCTGCACTGGAATGCTTTTATTTATTTGTTTCCCACTCCCCCTTCCAGCTAAATTGATTCCGTTTGCCAGTGGGAGACAGTTGAGGACTGGTCTTGATGCAATTTGTGTCCCCTCCCAAATATAGGAACACAAATGTAATTTGGTGTCAAATTGAGCAAACGTGTCTGGAGACGGCGTGCCGTGCCGGAGTGATAAAGGGATTACTGCTCTGATGAAATGAAGGGCCCGTGTTGAGACAAAGGAAGGAGGCAGCCGCATGTCACGAGGAGCAGTGGGTAGGAGGTGGAGGAAGGAGCCTTCCAAAGAAGCAGAGCTTTGTTTGTCTGTTTGATTTCCTTCCCCTCATCTCTACTCTCCCCCCGAACTGCTCCCTCCCTGGCATTGTTTACTCAAGAAAAGAAAAAAAACAAGCCTCCAACTCTCTTTTTCTTTTGCTGACAGCTTTTTTGTTGTTTTGCCGAGAGAGAAAAGACAACCTTACTGCTCAGAATTTATGAGGCAAATTTGAATTTATTTTGCCTCTCTCACCGGCAGCAAGCCACTATCTGCCCGCTGTGATCTGGCAGCCTGTTGAGCCAATCGCTGCTGCCCTGCAGTGACCTGGCAACTGGTTCGACCCATCACAGTGGCCCAGAGTAACTTGGCTACCCACTCAGCCAATCATCCTTCCCCGTAGTATTAGCTCAGGCCCACAGCCACTTTTGAAATCCCTCCTCTTTGGAGCCGCTCTGCGCCATTCAGCAACATCATGCAGACTCCGGAGGGGGCTGGGCTGTCCAGATCCATTCTTTTTTTTTCTTCGGGTCTTGATTTCCACCAGATGGCATAATATGATAATGAAGCTGGTTGAATCATTGTGGTTTGGCTGTGCAGAGAGCGGTTTGGCCAAAGAAAAGGGTGGTCTGTTGAACAGAGTGGAGGGAGGGGTGGCATAACGGTAAACGTCGACCCCTACTATCACAGACCTTAGAAAGCTGTTGCTCCTTCTAATTGGACTTTGGAAATGTAAATAAATGCTTAACCGTTAACACGCGACGTGAGTCCTCCGATGGTCAGGGAGAATATCAAAGTGTTTAATCACTATTTCATCAAATATGTGTGTGATGATACATTATGTATTTCTAGTCTTTCTAGCATATAATATAATATAAGGGACATTTCCCTTTCATCACTGCCTGCCTGAACCATAGCTAAACCTTAGACAGAGCCTCTGGACCATGTGTTTGATGAGCCAGGGACACCCATCCTATGAATGGGGGTTTGGCCTCCAGCTCTTGCAGCGCATTGGTGGTCGTCACAGAGATAATGCCGCTGCCCGCCCGGCTACTCCCTCCACCGTTCCGCCGTGGCCCTGTTCCCATTCATTCAGCAGCAGCCGCACTGGGCTGGCCGTCATAATGGGGGACTGAACAGATGGAAGGTGAGCGTGCCCCCGTGGCGTCACGGCCAATCGACGGGGCCATGGAAGCAAGCCACGCTCCGCTGCACCGCAAAGTGAGCGTTTGAAGGCGACACCTTCCTGTAATTAAGGTTTTATCTTAATTGAACTCCCACCGGTGCCGGGGGTAATGCTCGTTAAATGGCTGTGGTGCTGGCGTGGCGCTCGCACGCGGAGTGGTTTCGTATGGCCCACTCCACACAGAGCAGCTTGGCTGGGTAATGAGAAATTCGCCGACTCCGGGTGAGTTGGGAGATATGGTACACCTTAGGTGCACTGATACCATGCTATTTGCTAGTGCAGCCTTGTGGGGGTGTCAGTGTGTTTGTGTGTCGGTGTGTGTGTGTGTGTGAGTAAGGGCATGTGTTGGTGTGTCGGTGTGCATATATCTGTGTCTTTGTTGATATGTCCACACTTGGTTTGCAAGCATAATTTGCGTATGCATTGAGATGTGCAAGTGGCTGCAGGATGAGTTTGGATGTTCCAGGTAGCCGTCTACATCCGCCTTTTGGCCGGGGAAGGTCCAACGCTCTCCTCCTTCCTGCCCTTTGGAGAGCAGGTCTTGGTTCATGGACCACAAGGCTATTCGCTCTCCTTCCTCACAAGGCCCTTGGTGCGGAGACACATTGGCTGGCCAGGTCTCCAGCAGTCAGTCAATTGTCTCCTCTCCTCCGGCAGCTTTCCCTCCACGTTCCCATTGTCAGCCCCGGCGTTGACGTCCGTCTCCCAAGGAGCTGCCAAGATCTGCATACCAATGCGGCGCCATGAAACCAACCCTGACGGGACTTTTGACAGACACAGGGGGGTGGGGGGGGGGGGGTTGTAGCAGGCAGGATTCTCCTCACTCTGAAGGCAAACAGTGAGAGCCAACCTAGTTAGCATTCTGATCCGATCGAATCAACCTCATTCCAATCAATGAATCCGTTAAGTGGAAGCATGAATTAATCATTGCCAGGCCCACTGGCTAAAGAGTAGGAGGGTGGACCGTGTGGCTGCTTTGAGACGGCCACTAAGTCCTCACTCCCATCAGGGCGCCACCACACGGCACAGTGGCCCTAACCAGCACTGCATGGCCCAGCATGCGCTGTGAACAATCACAGAGTGAAAAATAACATTGTAGCAGAAGAGTGCATGGTAACATAGCACATGCGTCATAGTGGGGAAGCTGTGCCTCTGGGCTTGCTCAAGCATATGCTGAGCTATAAGACAAGGGAAGAGAGAGAGAGAGGGCACGAGAGAGAGAGCGAGAGAGAGGGATAATTAC